>SJYC01092229.1:0-40686 GCA_006408675.1 Madoqua kirkii | reverse complement strand
GGGGGGGGGGGGGGGGGGGGGGGGGGGGGGGGGGTCTTAACCATCAGCTGCTAAACTGTCACCCTTCCTGTGGAGTTCTGCTTTTCAGAGGGCTTCCTTGGTGGCCCAGCTGATAAAGAATCCACCTGCAATGCAGGAGACCCCAGTTTGATCCCTGGGTGGGGAAGATCCCCTGGAGAAAGACATGGCAATCCGCTCCAGTATCCTTGCCTGGAGAATCCCACGGACAGAGGAGCCTGGAGGGCTACAGTCCATGGGGTCACAAAGAGTCGGATACGACCGAGCAACTTTCACTTTCTTCCTTTACAGAGTCCCAGTTCACATCCATTTCCATGCAAATACACATGCATATTTCATGTGTCATCTATTTACATATATTTAAATGTTCATGTTGTTGCTGACTAGGATAACCTTTGTGAAAATACAGAAAAGTGTGAAGGAAGCCAGTTAAAATCACCTGTAATCCCACCACCTCGTGATAAATGTTCTATGTCCATGTAGTGAAACTAATCCTTCAGAAGCAAAGTTGGCCCTTTATTCTGTACCCTTGCTAATAACCAGCTTTAGAAGACCCGGGAACAGTTTCTACATGGCTGGCTTTTCTCCGTGTCTTCATGACTTTGTAGCACTCCTCTCTCCGCCAGCATCTGCCAGCCTGGATTCACCAACCCCAGAGACAGGAGGGGGTCTCCGGACCCCGCCCCCCTTGTGGAGATCTCTGCCCACAGAATCTCCAGTTCTGACCGTTTAGACCAGGAAGGTCAGCTGTGACATTCCTGGGCCTGCCTGGGAGTGGCGTGTGTGCAGGATGAAGTCCAGGAGGCCTGCCCATGTGCACGCAACATCCTGTCAGCAGCCCCCTTCCTGCATCTCTGATCACCAGGGCGCTGTGGTTACAGACTGGCCTGCAGGTCGGTAGACTGGGAGAAGCAAGTCTAACTGTTTGGTGCATGGATTCCTCTTGGGAAGTAAAGGAATTGATACCACTAGACACATTTGACAAAAATCACAGAGGGCCACATAGGCTCCTTTTCTGGGTCCCCTTTTCTGGCAGATTAGCAAAAGTAAGCTGCACTTTATAAAGATCCGTTCCTAAATCTCATGTATCCATTTTCCCATATACAAAGCCTTCAAAAAAAAGAAAAGTCCTAAATTGAGAGACAGGTCTTAAAACGGTCATTTTTTTAATGAATGAAAAGTCATTCAGAATTTTATTCAAACTAATCAGAAAAGCTGCTGAATGGGGAGTTGGGGGAAGGCAGTGTGCCTTTGGTGGGCTCTTCCCATCAGTGCTAGGAAAATTAGTCTTGAAATGACAGATGGCAGAGCCGCGGCCTGAGATGGTGTGGCGGGTGAGATGTACATCCCCCCACCCCCACCCCACCCCCGAAAACCCCCCAGGTATTCACATCGGAGTCCCTGGCCTGTCAGTCAGTCCAGTCTCTGAGTCATGTCTGACTGTTTGTGACCCCCTGGACTGCAGCACGCCAGGCCTCCCTGTCCATCACCAACTCCCAGAGCTTACCCAAGCTCATGTCCATTGAGTCAGTGATGCCATCCAACCATCTCATACTCTGTCGTCCCCTTCTCTTCCCACCTTAAGTCTTCCAAGCATCAGGGTCTTTTCCAATGAGCTGGTTCTTCGCATCAGGTGGCCAAAGTATTAGAGTTTCAGCTTCAACATCAGTCCTTCCAATGAATATTCAGGACTGATCTCCTTTAGGATGGACTGGTTGGATCTCCTTGTAGTCCAAAGGACTCTCAAGACTCTTCTCCAACACCACAGCTCAAAACCATCAATTATTTGGCAATGTGGATCTACTTTAAGAGGCAGGAAGGCGTTTGCAGGGTGGTTAAGCATCTTCAGAGCAGGGATCATGGACCATCCCCGTTGGGCCCTGAAAGGAGCTGCTTTTACCCTGTTAAGGAGGTGGCAGCGAAGGAGGGTGGGGCGGAGGGATCCCAAGGCCGCCGCGATGGAGCCGCGCGAGCCAGGAAATGCCGGGCAAGTAAGAAACGGGTTCTCCCTGGAGCCTCCGGCGAGTCCAGCCCTGCCAGCTCCCTGACTTCAGCCGTAGATGTTAGGTTCTCAGCATCCAGAGCTGGGAAAGGATAAAGACTGCCGCTGATTGCAAGCCGCCAGTACTGCGGGTGTTGGTTAGGGCGGCCGGGGGAAGTACCTGCAGACGGAAAGGGGCCGGCTGCCGCGCTAAGGCTGGAGGAAACCGTGCCTGCGGTGGAGATGTGAGCCCTGGGGATGCGGTGGCCGAGGGGTCTTCCCAGGAGGGGTGACCCAGCCTGCAGGGGCTGACGCAGGCCCTCGCCGGGCGGGGTGGTCAGAGTGCGGGCCATTTCTCAGCAGTTCCACGAAGTCAGGGCTCTGCACACCTGTGCGGTCGAGGGGCTCTTTGTCTTAATTTTCCCTGCTTCGCACCCCTTCCCCACTACGGCCTTCTGGCTCTCACCAGCTCGCCAGTGACTGGCCCCTTTCCAGTGGCCACTCTCCATGCTGGTCCTGCCCTCACCTGTCACCCTCCGTGACACCTGCCACCCCCTCCCGGGGCAGCTGCCCTTCCTCCTCGTCTGTGGGTTCCTCCCCCGCCCAGCCCCTTTCTTGACGGTGGAATTTACTGAGGCCCCGTCCTGGGCCCCTGCCCCTTCTCTCTCTGGTCATCTCAGCGGCAGAGCCCTTTCGTTGATTCAGCGGATGGATTTCATGCACAAGAAACTGCATTAGCGGTTTTTGCCGGGCAGCTATGAAAAGCGGCGCGGAGACCCGCCTTTGGTGTTAGCCCTAGTTGGCCTCCACCAGCGTTCACTGAGTGCCATGTGTGTACCTTAGCATGCTGGCTACATGGCAGCAGGTGTTTGCCCGCCGCCCGGAGGTACCACGGTGACCACAGATCTGCATGATGCTGGCCAGCCACAGTGGGCACTGGCCAGAACGCACACGTTCAGCCTTCAAAGAACCGGCAGCTGTTGTCTGCCCCATCTAGCTTTTTCAGATTTGGGAAAATCTGTAGAAGATTGGAAGAGCATTTAATTATGAGTCTAGGGTTCAGAGGGGGTTCCCTTAGTGGCTCAATGCGGGAGACCTTAGTGGCCTTAGTGCGGGAGACCCTAGTTCGATTCCTGTGTCGAGAATGTCCCCTGGAGAAGGGATAGGCTACTCGCTCCAGTATTATTGGGCTTCCCCGGTGACCCAGACGGTAAAGAATCCGCCTGCAATGCGGGAGACCTGGGTTCAATCCCTGGGTTGGGAAGATTCCCTGGAGGAGGGCATGGCAACCCACTCCCGTATTCTGGTCTGGAGAATCCCATGGACAGAGGAACCTGGCGGGCTACAGTCCGTGGGGTTGCAGAGTCCAGCGCGACTGAGCAGCAGCAGCTAGGGTTCGAATGTTTCCCCATTTTAGTTTTATTACATTTTTTATTTTATCATTCAACTCTTCTACCTGTTTCCAGATAAGTGGTATGTGAATTGAAAGCAGATTCTTCCAGGCTTTCAAAAAACAAGCCACAGAACTCAGGTGGAATTAAACTATTCTGGTCAGACGATGGTTGAAATAAATGGAACGTCTCAAAACCCAGATGTTTCTTAAAACTTTGCTAACGACAAGACACGCTGAGCTGTTGCTAATGAAACGAGATGCCGAGGAACTTCAATTTCACTTGACGAACTTCCTGCTTAATCCGATAAAGACAGCTGTTACCGAATCTCTACCGCTGCAAGGGCTTGCGAATTCAATAGGTATTGAATCATCATCTCAGATGGTGCTGAGTCCGTTACCAAGAAACCATCGCCTCCGGGTGGCCTGGGGTTGGATGCCGGGCTGGACCACAGAACACTGGCTCCATCTTCATCTTCCTCTGTTTGTGACAAGTCAGCCCATCACCTCCTCAGCGTACCCAGCTGTGGGGTGGGGACCACTGCCCATGTTACTTCTCCCTAGGGATGCCCAGGATAACTAAGGCATCTGGGCTTGCCTGGGGGACTTAGGAAGAGAATCCCTGCCTATCCTGGAAGTAGCAGACGGCCTTGGGAGCTGGGCTTTCGAGACAGGAGCTGGTCCCGCTGGCCCTCCGGGAGGTCCTGGAGCCCTTTGCCCACTCCTTACCTGTCCACTTCTCCCCAGATGTAGGACAGAATGCACTGAGTCTTCTCTCTCCACTTTCCCCCTATGTTCTGGATGCAGACTAACTCACCATACATTCTGATTCTTTTAAATCACACCTACTTGTTCAGTAAAACCAATTCTAGAGGACCTGTTGAGTTGACTCATAAGTCACACTCTCCTCTGTTACAGGGGTGAGTTGGCCAGGGGAGAGGGAGTGTCTCTGGGTAACCACAGTGTGTCTGTCTGCGTATCTGGAGAATCCCATGGACAGAGGAACCTGGCGGGCTACAGTCCGTGGGGTTGCAGAGTCCAGCGCGACTGAGCAGCAGCAGCTAGGGTTCGAATGTTTCCCCATTTTAGTTTTATTACATTTTTTATTTTATCATTCAACTCTTCTACCTGTTTCCAGATAAGTGGTATGTGAATTGAAAGCAGATTCTTCCAGGCTTTCAAAAAACAAGCCACAGAACTCAGGTGGAATTAAACTATTCTGGTCAGACGATGGTTGAAATAAATGGAACGTCTCAAAACCCAGATGTTTCTTAAAACTTTGCTAACGACAAGACACGCTGAGCTGTTGCTAATGAAACGAGATGCCGAGGAACTTCAATTTCACTTGACGAACTTCCTGCTTAATCCGATAAAGACAGCTGTTACCGAATCTCTACCGCTGCAAGGGCTTGCGAATTCAATAGGTATTGAATCATCATCTCAGATGGTGCTGAGTCCGTTACCAAGAAACCATCGCCTCCGGGTGGCCTGGGGTTGGATGCCGGGCTGGACCACAGAACACTGGCTCCATCTTCATCTTCCTCTGTTTGTGACAAGTCAGCCCATCACCTCCTCAGCGTACCCAGCTGTGGGGTGGGGACCACTGCCCATGTTACTTCTCCCTAGGGATGCCCAGGATAACTAAGGCATCTGGGCTTGCCTGGGGGACTTAGGAAGAGAATCCCTGCCTATCCTGGAAGTAGCAGACGGCCTTGGGAGCTGGGCTTTCGAGACAGGAGCTGGTCCCGCTGGCCCTCCGGGAGGTCCTGGAGCCCTTTGCCCACTCCTTACCTGTCCACTTCTCCCCAGATGTAGGACAGAATGCACTGAGTCTTCTCTCTCCACTTTCCCCCTATGTTCTGGATGCAGACTAACTCACCATACATTCTGATTCTTTTAAATCACACCTACTTGTTCAGTAAAACCAATTCTAGAGGACCTGTGAGTTGACTCATAAGTCACACTCTCCTCTGTTACAGGGGTGAGTTGGCCAGGGGAGAGGGAGTGTCTCTGGGTAACCACAGTGTGTCTGTCTGCGTGTGTTCAGTCGCTTCAGGCGTATCCGACTCTGCAACCCTGTGGACTGGTGCGTGCCAGGCTCCTCTGTCCGTGGGATTCGCCAGGCGAGAATACTAGAGTGGGCTGCTGTGCCCTCCTCCAGGGGATCTTCCCGACCCAGGGATTGAACCCAGGTCTCTTGTGGCTCCTGCATTGCAGGTGGATTCTTGAGCCACCAGGGAAGCCCCAGCCGCAGTGTATCTACTATTAATTAACTGAGTTTCCTGGCTGCCTTTCTTTTCCTCATACCTAAAGAAAAGTTAAGTCCTTCTCATAATTACTAATAATTCATTGAAGAGGCCTTTTTTTTCCCTTGGTTAAGATGAATATCTCTTCATCTCACCTGCTGATCATTTCCACTTGTCTCTTTTCCTAGAATCCTTAGCAAAAAATAACCAGCATGGACAGATAGTACGTAGTCTCTAGTTATTACCTGAATAAAAGGTAAATTTCATAGTCTTGCCCACGCTGATCTATTGTGCAGTGAAACATCCAGACCTATGAGCTGCTTTGTATTCAGTTTTGAAATGGAAATTCGAATCGTAGACGGCTTTTCTCAGGATGCTACACAGTCCTCTGCCTCAGCCCCGGCCCCTGAATATGGCACACATATAATTAAGAACCCACGGCTGGAAAAGTCACAAAGCAGACAGTGCCTCCACGGTTGTTTCAAGAATCCTCAGTACTGTTACCTCTGCTTCTGGGTGAGGAGACAGAGGCGTTGTGGACAGGGGCCCTGTAACCACAGGGTGAGTGGTTCGGCTGAGATGTGGGTGCACGTGTCTCCAGTTTTTGTAAAGGACGGTGCCTGCAGGGTCCTGTGCTCTGCTCCACGGGGATTTGGGCAGGACAAGCAGGTGATGGAGAAGCACAAATCAAAGATGGCAGCCTTGGAGTGTGCATCCTAACACTGCTGAGAGCAAACCAAAGCAGCGACTAGGAAATGCAGTCTTTAAGATGGAAATGACGCCGGGGCTGGAAGTGGAGCTGGGTGTAAATGCAGTAATTAAAATCATTATCAGGCAGCTCATAATTACCTTCGCTCCGGCAGGCCGCCTTTATCTTTATGATCGGTGCTTGGGTTCCAATCAGAGCTTTCAAATGAACTTATTTTGGTATTTTCGGCGAAGTCTCAGAGTCAAAAGCAGATGGTTCTAAAGTAATTACTCACCCTTTTTCTTCCTGTGGAAGAGTATTAAGATGAGAGAGATGCATAGCAGTGGGGGAAAAACCCTAAGGAGATGCTCTGAGTCGGGCTGGTCTGTTCACTCTCATCCCTCGAGTTCCTTCCTGACCACGAAAACAAGACCGCCTGCACCTCCCGAGGCCACAGTTCACCTGCCGCTCAGGAAAACTCAAAGCTGCCTTCTGAAATCTGAATCTCATTTTTCATGGAAAGGAGTCCCCTGGTGCAAATTCTGTGAATGGTCCAGGGGGAGTTCAAGGTGTCGTGATGAAAATAAGACGGTGGGTCGAATGCAGCTCCAGTCTTCCTGCCTGGAGGATCCCATGGACAGAGGAGCCTGGCGGGCTACAGTCCATGGGGTCACAAGAGTCAGGCACAACCTAGTGACTTTTAGTTCAATTCAGAACGCAGCACTGGACTGGGCGTCAGCCAGCAGCCTCATGATGCGAAGGAGGGAAGTACAGAGCTCCCCGGTGGGGCCTCCGGCCCAACCTGGTGCCCAGCCGAGGACGAGACATGACGGAGAGGAACTGTGATACTGGGCACCAAGTTTCGGGGAGGGCCGCCCTCGATGGGAGAAGATTAGCATTGATGTCGCCTTCGTTTGAGCGCCAGTGGCTGGCATAACTGCCGTGCGAGCATTTTAAACCAGCAGAGGTAGCAGGGTTTTACTAGGAGACGAATCAAAGCCGTTCTCCAGTCCTGGACATGTGGTGTTCTTCCCAGTGGGACAAGACGAGCACATCTCCAGGACGAGCCACCACGGAAGCTTCGTAGACCGTGCTGTCCTCGAGCAGCAGCCTGGTTCTCCAGCGGCCAGGAGGTCAGTGCTCACCCCCGTGAGGCTGAGAAGCTCCACGGTCCTTCCTCCCTCAAGACGTCCAGCTTGCCGCCTGTGCCTTGCTGTTCTGCATTTCCTGTGCAGTTCCAGACTGGGGGTGCTGGGAGGGCCTTTACTGTGTCTCCTTTCTGGGAAGAACAGGCTGGATTTTGCAGAGAAACAAGGGCGTCAAGACACTTGATGTCCTGGGCTCTTCCCGAGCCACAGGGATGAAATGCACAGAAGCGGCACCAAGGCAGGCAGACTGCGATGGAGTAGCGCTCTACACACTCCATCCTGTGCTCAGCGGGGACTCTGACTTTTTTCTGTGGGTCATGGGAACAAAGAGAAGCCCCCCTCCGTCTCCACCCCCAGCTTCCTCGGTGGCCTGGCTGGCTGAGCTCTTTGCCTGCTGTTGGCACAAAAAGCGACTCCCCCACTGCCAAGCCTGCGTGCACCTCCATCAGCATCTCAGACCTTGACCCTGGGGATGGATGTTGTCTAGCAAGTCATCTCAGCTTTCCACCCACACCCACTCTGTAGGTGGGACATACCCACTCTGTAGGTGACTGATGGCATAGTGGCTGTTGGGAAAAAGGTCCTTGCTGCAAGGAATGATGTGTTTTAAATATTTAGGGCTGAAGGGAAACGATACTCTACTTACTTGGTGCAGCTGATAAATTCAGCAGTGAGACAAATAGGGCGAAATGTCTGCATTTGTCGCCTGTAGGCGGTTTCCAGGGTGTTTACTCCACTGTGCAGTACTTTTTTCAGTGACGCTTCCACATAAAAATGTTGTGAATAGAGCAGATTTTGGGAGCAGCCAGTTGCTTTTGCTGTGGATTGGGGCGAGGGGGCGCTGCCTGGGACCCTCCTGGCTCCGTCCTGGCCTTTGGCTCTGTTCCCTCTGAACTAAGGCATCTGCTTGCTCAGCCGAGAGTTCGGGCTCGGCCAGAGGGCAGCTCTTCTCTGGGAGTTGTCCCTGTCGGCTTGTCTAAGGACAGCTCCCCACGTGCCCCTCGGACCCCGGGGGTCCTAGCGCATCTCCCCCTCCGCTCAGGCTGGACAGCTGGGGCCGTGTTCCCCCTCTCTCTCTGCCTTCCTTCCTTCCTGTGTGCCCTTCACCGAGTTTTGTTGGTTTAACTGCTCGGCTCTGTGGTCACTTACCCTGTGTGACCCCCACCTCCAGTGCCCTGCTCTGGGCCACTGCCCTGCCCCCCAGGCTCCTCTCTGCACTTCGCATTTTGTAGATGTCTCCCCTTCCTCTCTAGTCCTTCTGCCACGGGTTTTTGCTCTCTGTACCAGTCAGCATGCACGATCTTAGTTCTCTGAGCAGGGATCTAACCTGCAGCCCCTGCGGTGTGGCATCTCAGCTACTTGGCTGCCAGGGAAGTCCCTCTCTGCTGTGCTTTTAAAATTCAGCTCCTGGCTCCCGTGTCCCTGCCACCGGCCCCTGCACCTCTCAGCATCTACCCGGCTCCAGGCTCCTCCCTCCTCCCCCACCTCACTTCTGGTCCCTGAAGCCCCTCTCTTCTCCAGAGTGCAGACCTGGGATCCAAGCCCTGAAGTCTGCCTCTCTGCTGCCCCTGTGCCCGGGGCGAGGTGCCAGTTCCCACAGGTACCAGGTGACTGTCGGGCACCTGCTGTGAGCCGGTCACAGTACAAAGATCAGACAGGTCCTGATAAAGAGTAAGGGGCTCCGGGGGCTCACTGTGAGGGTCCATTTGGGGGCCCAGCTCCCCACCTGGACTGGACTCTCCAGGAGTCAGCAGGGACCGCGTCCAGACCATCAGCCTGCCCGCCCCCGTCTTTATCCCCGTCATCGCTGCACCTGTGTTCCCTCTGCACGAGGCTGGCTCATTTCCTTGTCTTTGTCGCATCACGTGACTTACTCCTCGGACCACCCACGTCCCCCTCTTCTCCCGCGAAGCAAATACGGAGGTGGAAACAGGCCTGGAATCTGGGTACCACTGCAGAGCTGCGAGGGGAACCCATGCGCTTCTCTGTTGCACTGACTGCCTTCTAAATACTTTAAAGAGAAATTAGTGTTTTTTTAATTGGAATATAATTGTTTTACAGCGTTGCATTGGTTTTCTGCTGTACAGCGAAGCGAATCGGCTGCATGCATACGTCATATCCTCTCCCCGCTCCCACCCCGCCCCCTAGGCCATCACGGAGCCCCGGGCTGAGCCCCTGCGCCGTTAAGCAGCTTCCCACTAGCTTGTGCTTCACACGTGGTGGTGTCGACGTGTTAGCGCTGCTCTCCCGGTTGCTCCCACGCACCTCTCGCCCACATGTCCCCACGTTCTCTACGTCTGCATTTCTATTTCTGCCTTGGAAATAGATTTCATCTGTACCACTTTTCTAGATTCCATATACATCTTTATATACAATATTTGTTTTTTCTTTCTGACTTACCTGTCTCTTTATGACAAACTAATCAGTTCAGTTCAGTTCAGTCGCTCAGTCGTGTTCGACTCTTTGCAGCCCCATGAACTGCAGCACTCCAGGCCTCCCTATCATCACCAACTCCTGGAGTTTACTCAAACTCATGTCCATTGAGTCAGTGATGCCATCCAACCATCTCATCCTCTGTCCCCTTCTCCTGCCTCAATCTTTCCCAGCATCAGGGTCTTTTCCAGTGAGTCAGTTCTTTGCTTCAGGTGGCCAAAGTATTGGAATTTCAGCTTCAGCATCAGTTGGTCCAATGAATATTCAGGACAGATTTCCTTTAGGACAGACTGGTTGGACAAACTAATTTGACTGATAAATATTTGCCAAAAATCTCAATGGAGTCATCAGCAAAGAATCCTCAGGAACTTGAGGAACCCTCACTAGAGGACTTGGGAAAGGAAATCTTAATAGAAGCATTGATGAGTTGTTTTTTTGTTTGTTTTTTTAAAAACAGCTTTGTGAGTGAGTGTTCAGTCATGTCTGACTTTTTGTGGCCCCATGGACTTTATCCCTCCAGGTGCGTCCTTGGAATTTTCCAGGCAGGAGTACTGGAACAGATTGCCATTTCCTACTCCAGGGGATCTAACTGACTGACCTAGGGATGGAATCCATGTCTTTCTGAGATCCAATTCAATGCCATCAAAAAACGTTACCTGTTTATTTTTTATTTTGAGATTTGGGCTTTTGACTGCAAGTCATGGATGTTTGTAATCTGAGAGCAATTTGTGATTAATATCGTATGTTTTCCATACCCTACCAAGTATTTCTCATTGTGATTTATTTTCCGGAAGCTCCTTAAATAGCATATTTGGCTGCCCTAGAACAGGGATTGGTGGTGACAGGGAGGCCTGGCATGCCCTAGTCCATGGGGTCGCAAAGAGTCGGACACGACTGAGTGACTGAACTGAGCCGAACTGAGAACATGCCAGACAGCTCCTAGATTCTCAGAAAGGTTTTCAACCCCGGAGCCCAGGCCTTTCTGGAAGGTCGATGACAGAGGCGGCCACTAGATGGCAGTCTTGCCACAGGCAGACCAGAGCCGCCTGATCTGGTCTGGTCTTCCCTTTAGGTGAGATAATCAACTCAGCGCTTTGCAGACTGAAGGTGGTGAAGTGATGCTCCACATCCATTCTCATTTGAAAGATATAGTGAGTTAAATCAGGCAGAAAGCGGATGCGCGAGGGAACTGGAAGCTCATGGCAGAGACAAGATCAGCTCCCCAAACAGCGGGACCCAGGGTTCCGAGCCCCTGGGTTGCTTTTGAGCAACGTCCTCTCCAGCTCCTCTGAGTAGACAGACACACTTTATAAAGTTTGCACCCAATGGGAAAATACTTCAGGAGCCTGAATTCTTGCTGAAGGGTTGGACTGAGTAGTTGCATTAGCGAACATGTCCAAAGCTCTTCACATAAGGCTCAAGACATTGGTATCCGGGTGTCCACTCACAGAGTTGTCTGGAACAGAAGGTGGCAAGTCCTCTGGAGGGGCTCTCCCTTCCCTTGTCAGTGGGTCTGTTGTCTCTCTTGATACAGGTGGGCCTGATTTATTTCCAGGAAATAGTTGATTCTCTTCCTTTTTCTTTTTTACAGCTTTAAAAAAATAAGTTGAAGAACATAGGTCTAGAAAAATGAATAGCTACAGGTAACCAGCACCAGATAATCAGTGGCCAAGGCAGCAAAAAGATACATTTCCGCAGAAAATTGGATTTTGCACATAAAACTTAGTAGTACTAATAGAGACAGGTCATTACCAAGTTTTAAGCCAAATAAGCAAACTCAAGAGATCTGCTGTCAGTGTGAATCTCGGCGCCTTCCTGGTGTGTTTTTTTTTGTTTATTTTGGAGACGTGTAAATCAGTTTTGTGTAACGGGTGCACGACGGGTTTGCAGAATTCATCCTGCCCCTTCTGACAGTGGGCAGAGTGCCTGGTGCTGGGTGATTTACAGTCTGGTGGCAAGGTATGTTTATATTTAAGCTGTGCAACGGTGTAGCTAATGAGAAAGATAAGAAATTTATAGCCCTCGGTGATTGATAGGATTACTGCCTCGGCATTAATTGAAACCTGAGGGATCACAGCTGTGGGCTCAGGTTGGTGGGGGTGGGGGCAGGATTACTTCAAGTAAAAGGGAAACTTTCAGATTTGCTTCTGAACATTTGAAAGATAATTTTCCCGCTGACAGTCTGGTTGGTGATAGAAACAGTGGTTCCTTGCCAAGGCCTGGGTAATTACATGGTGATAATCACAGTATTTGTTCGGTAACCTCCCTATGGTAGGTTGTTATAAGTGTAGGGAAAAAAATGAAAGACTGTGGAGTTTTTTAAATGGCTTTAAAATTTTACATGGAGAATAATAAAATTCTCTATGGTTACTCTTTGCTAAATATCCTCTGGACTATTAAAGATGTTAGGGGGGAAGGAAAAAAACCAAACTAATAATGTCAGAGGCGAACCTTTGGTGTTAGACGTGGCTTAAAATCCCCACCGATGGTGTTTCATCTGGGTATTTTCTAAAGTAGTTTCTGAGACCTTACCCAGCCTGTCACTTTTTAAATGCACCATTCTTGTTGGAGCTCGGTCTTGTGAAAATGTCTAAATTTTCCCATTAAGTGCTTAAAAAGTAATAAAACTACAGTCATTAGACTTCACTCATCAGAGTTATATCAGGAGGAATTTTCTCCGGTGCCATAAATCTGAGCACGGGTTCGACATTCATACCCCTCAGATTCATTCCCTGGAAATGGATGTTTGAAGGTAAATGGCTTAAGTAGGGCAGTTTAAATTTTTAATACAATCTTATTGTAACTGTTAGCACATGATTAAAGTGCAAAGGGGCCTTCTGTGTTTTGCAAGATTTATAATAAACGTCCTGTGATGCCTCTTGTAGCTGAACTAGAGATATTAACGGCAGCTCAATGCGGGTAAAGGCCAGAAAGTCACAAACGAAGGGTCAAGTCTTGATTACAAAGTAAATCAGGCTTTCGGAGCACTGGTGTCTTTTCTGGAGATGGTGGTGAATTCCTGTCTTGTTAACAGTCTCCAGGTGCCTAGAAGCTGTCAGCGGCCAGAGAGCACCCAAGCCCTCCCTTGAGCCATTTCACAGCCAGGGGGCGCTGCTGGGAAAATCCGTACATCGGCCTTCCGGACACCAGTTTGCTTTTGCAGATGTGTTGGTAAAGGAGCCTTCTCATCAGACGTCTTTTTCTTGGGCGGAACGCCTCTGCCATGTAAGGAGAGGCCAGGTTCCCTCTGCGGGACCCAGGAGGCTTGAGGCCGTGACTTCCCACTGTGACAGTCTCCTTCTGCAGACCCAGGACACAGTGGCATTCCTCTGTCCACTGTGGGTTGCTGGTGTTCATGGGCTTGTTTTAAGGCTTCTGACAGGATGGCAGGGCGGGCTCTTCACTCAGGGGCCAGCCTCAGCACAGGAGCCCAGATGGAGCTGGGCAGGCTGCCACCAGCTCAGGGTGAGAGATCACCCTTGGCTTCCCAGGCCTGGAGCCCAGCCATCGTGTGTGTAAGGTGGCGGCGAGGGGGCTGGTGATGCCTTTAAAGGATGGCTCTAGCTACTGTGGGGCTTCCCTGCTGGCTCAGGTAGTAAAGAATCCGCCTGCACTGGAGGGAAAGGGAAAGTGAAAGTCGCTCAGTCATGCCCCACTCTTTGCGACCCCACGGACTGTACCGTCCATGGAGTTCTCCAGGCCAGAATACTGGAGTGGGTGATCTCTCCCTTCACCAGGGATCTTCCCGACCCAGGGATCAAACCCAGGTCTCCCACATTGCAGGCGGATTCTTTGCCAACTGAGCCATCAGTGACTTGGGTTCAATTCCTGGGTCACTAACATCCCCTGGAGAAGGGAATGTCAACCTGCTGCAGTATTCTTCCCTGGAGAATTCTCTGGACAGAGAGCCTGGTGGGCTATAATCCATGGGGTCGTAAACAGCTGGACATGACTAAGTGACCAACACTTTAGCTATTGTATACTTTATCCCCCTCATTTTTTGTATTTTTGCCCATCAAAAGAGAAATCTGTGTTAAGTACCTTTCTCATCTATCCATACATATATTTTTTGGAAGAAGGAAAAAAGTCTCTGGCTTTTCTAAACTGTCTCTGACCATGCCCTTCTTTGACATACTGAGTTTTTAGGCTGTAACTGCCTTTTACCCCTGCGTCTGAGCCAGTAATGGGGTTGGGATGTCAGCAGTAAAGAGAGAGCGTTCCTCTCAAATCGTTTTCTCTAATTCTTGTGATAGATGCTAATGGTTGGGTTATTAACTAGCACATACTTGAATCTTTTTTCTCTGTTCACGTGGGTATCTTTTCTCTCTAAATGAATCCCCAAAGCTTCATCAGAAAAGCTCATGCTGTACGTAAGCACGCACACCATTACTAGATAACAGTGTCAATGGAAGAACCACAGACTGCAAACTTCCTGCTCTGAAAAACTTGATAAAATTCACAGCCACTTCCTTCTTTCATTGTAAGGATCACCTTGAAGGGTGTTAAAGCAGCGGGATTGTGTGTTTCATTTTCACACTTTTTGACGCTGAGATGGCGTGTTGAAGTTGCAGTGTGACTTTTGCCCGTGTTAAGCGTCACTGACGCTCCTGCAGCCATAGACTAGGCATCGGGCAGGAGCGTACTGTTCTTGGGCTCTGAAATCATGTGCATGGCGATGGCAGCCGTGCAATTTAGAAGGTGATTGCTTCTTGGAAGGAAAGCTACGACAAACCTAGAAAGGGTATTAAAAAGCAAAGGTATCACTTCACCAACAAAGGCCCATATAGTCAAGGCTATGATCTTTCCAGTGGTCATGTACAAATGTTGAGAGTTGGGCTATAAGGAAAGCTGAGCACCGAAGAATCAATACTTTTGAACTGTGGTGTTGGAGAATACTCTTGAAAGTCCCTTGGACTGCAAGGAGATCCAACCAGTCCATCCTAAAGGAAATCAACCCTGAATATTCATTGGAAGGACTGATGCTGAAGCTGGAACTCTAATACTTTGGCCACTTGATGTGAAGAACTGACTCATTTGAAAAGACCCTTATGCTGGGAAAGATTGAAGGTGGGAGGAGAAGGGGACGACAGAGGATGAGATGGTTGGATGGCATCACTGATTCAATGGACATAAAGTTGGGCAAACTCTGGGAGGTGAGGGACAGGGAGGTCTGGTGCGCTGTGGTCCGTGGGGTTGCAGAGTCGGACACGGCTTGGCGACTGAACCGCAGCAGGAGCTAGCTGTCTTCAGCTCTAGGTGCTGGGAGTCGTGCGTTGCGTGTCACTGCTGAGTCTTCACCATTTTACATTGTGGGATACAGAGGATGACTTTTTGTGACTTGCTGCCGTGTGTGTAGGTTGAGGTGTGAGGAATTCTGTGACTTGTTTTCACAGTGTCCACCATGGGTTTTTTTAATGTGATTTTTCTCAGTGAATTTGAATCATGATATCGCCCAGGACAACGGTCCTCAGTTTTTGTTAATGAAGGATGTTTTCGTAGGGTGGATTAAAGGAAGACTCCCGTGTGTAGAAAGAGTTTTGAGCTATGGTTTAAAGAGGCATTATGACCTCTTATCTACTGCTAACACATACACCCGAGGTCAGGCACATTTAGAAAAAGGTGTAATGTTCTTAAAAAATGGGCACACCAGAGAAGCTTGTGATATGAGTCGGGAGTGTGAGACTGACATATGTATACACTACTGAATGGCACAGGGAAGTCCACTCAAGGCTCTGTGGTGACCTAAGTGGGATTGTTGTTGTTGTTCGGTAGCTAAGTCATGACCGACTCTCTGTGACCCCACAGAATGCAGCACACCAGACTTCGCTGTCCTTCACTAACTCCCAGAGTTTGCTCAGATTCACATCCATTGAGTCGGTGATGCCATCCAACCATCTCATCCTCTGTCGTCCCCTCCTCCTCCCACCTTCAGTCTTTCCCAGCATCAGGGTCTTTTCCAGTGAGTCAGGTCTTTGCATCCGGTGGCCAGGGTATTGGAGCTTCAGCCTCAGGATCAGTCCAGGTTTCTCAGGAGACAGGCGAGGTGGTCTGGTACTCCCATCTCTTTGAGAAATTTCCACAGTTTGTTGTGATCCACATAGTCAAAGGCTTTAGTGTAGCCGATGAAACGGAAGTAGACGTTTTTCTAGAACTCCCTTGCTTTCTCTATGATGCATGAATATTGGCAATTTGGTCTCTGGCTCCTCTGCCTTTTTTAAACCCAGTTTGTAATCTGGAAGTTCTCAGTTCAGGTACTGCTGAAGCCTAGCCTAAAGGATTTTGAGCATGACCTTGCTAGCATGTGAGATGAGGGCAGTTGTAGGGGAGCTGGAACAAGCTTTGGCATTGCCCTTCTTTGGGGTTGAGTCGAAAAATGATCTTTTCCAGTTCTATGGCCACTACTGAGTTTTCCGTATTTGCTGACATATGTTGAGTCAGCACTTTAACAGCATCATCCTTTAGGATTTGAAAGAGCTCACCTGGAATTCCGCCAGCTCCACTAGCTTTGTTCGTAGTGATGCTTCCTAAGGCCCACTGGACTGCACGTTCCAGGACGTCCGGCTCTAGGTGAGTGGCCACACCATCGTGGTTATCTGGTCACGAAGACCCTTTTCCTCAGTTCTCTTGTGTATTCTTGCCCCTTCTTAGTCTCTTCTGCTTCCCTTGGGTCCTTACCATTTCTATCCTCTATCATGCCCATTCTTGCATGAAAATTTCCCTTGATATCTCCAGTTTTCTTGAAGAAATCTCTAGTCTTTCCTGTTCTGTTGTTTTTCTCTATTTCTTTGCTTTGTTCATTTAAGATGGACTTATCTCTCCTTACTATTCTCTGTAACTCTGCATTCAGTTGGGTATATCTTTCCCTTTCTCCCTCGCCTTTTACTTCTTTCCTTAGCTATTTGTAAAGCCTCCCCAGACAACCACTTTGCCTTCTTGTATTTCTTTTTTTCTTTGGGATGGTTTTGGTTACTGTCTCCTATACAGTGTTATCAACTTCCATCCAAAGTTTTTTAGGCACTCTATCTAGCAGATCTAATCCCTTGAATCTATTAGTTACTGCCACTATGTAATCATAAGGGATTTGATTTAGGTCGTATGTGAATGGCCTAGTGGTTTTCCCTACTTCAATTGAAGCCTGAATTTTGCAATAAGGAGCTCATGATCTGAGCCACAGTCAGCTCACGGTCTTGTTTTTGCTGATTGTATAGAGTTTCTCTATCTTTGGCTGCAAAGAATATGATCAGTCTGATTCTGGTGTTGACCATCTGGTGATGTCCATGTGTAGAGTCATCTCTTGAGTTCTTGGAAAAGGGTGTTTGCTATGACCAGCACGTTCTCTTGACAAAACTCTATTAGCCTTTGCCCTGTTTCATTCTGTACTCCAAGGCCCAACTTAACCTGTTACTCCAGGTATCTCTTGACTTCCTACTTTTGCATTCCAATCCCCTTATGATGAAAAGGACATCTTTTTCTGGTGTAAGTTCTATAAGGTCTTGTAGGTCTTCATAGAACCGTTCGGCTTCAGCTTCTCCTGCATAAGTGGTTGAAGCATAGACTTGGATTACTGTGATACTGAATGATTTGCCTTGGAAATGAACAGAGATCATTCTGTCGTTTTTGAGGATGCACCCTGCGTTTCAGACTTTTTTGTTGACTCTGAGGGCTGCTCCAGCTCTTCTAAGGGATTCTTGCCTACAGTAGTACATATAATGTTGTCTGAATTAAATTTGCCCATTCCTGTGAATTTTAGTTCACTGATTCCTAAGATGTCAGTGTGCACTCTTGTCATCTCCTGCGTGACCATGTCCTTCCAATTCATCTTCACTCGTGGACCTAGCGTTCCGGGTTCCTATGCGGTCTTGTTCTTCACAGCATTTGGACTGTACTTTCACCCCAGACACATCCACAGCTGAGCGTCATTTCTGCTCTGGCCAAGCCGCTTCTTTCTTTCTGGAGCTGTCAGTGCTTGCCCTGCACTCTTCCCCAGGAGCAGATTGGACCCCTTCCAACCTGGAGGGCTCATCTGGTGTCATATCTTTTTACCTTTTCGTAGTGTTCATGGGGTTCTCGTGGCAAGAATGCTGGAGTGATTTGCCTTCTCCAGTGGACCATGACTTGTCAGAACTCTTCACTATAACCTGTCCATCTTGGGTGGCCCTGCGCGGAATAGCTCATAGCTTCATTGAGTGAAACAAGCCTCTTGGCCATCATAAGACTTTGATCCATGAAGGGGGACCTAAGTGGGAAAGAAATCCAAAAAAGAGGGGATGTGTGTATACATACAGCTGATTATCTTTGCTGAACGGTAGACACTAACACAACTTTGTGAAGCAACTCCACTTCAATAAAATTTTTTTTAAAGAAGTTGATAATAATTAGATGTTACTTGTAGAGAAGCTCACTGTCATCTCCAGGGACCTGCTGTGTTCCACTGGGAAGAGAAAAAGGCTTTGTAACCATGATTCTGGTAGCTCGGTGTGCCAGGGCTGATGTGCGTTTGAAAACTTCTTATTTTGGATGTATTCACAAAACATGATGTTGAGTGAAAGCAGGCTTTCATGCTAAATGAATGGTTTCATTTATATAGGTTCTATGAATACAACAGGCAAAGTAATCTGCGGTTAAAAAAACCGGGGGGGGGCGTTGCAAGAGAGTAGGAAGGGCTGGTAGAGAGGATTTGGGGTGACGTAGGCCAGGAGGCGGAGAAGGCAATGGCAGCCCACTCCAGTACTCTTGCCTGGAGAATCCCATGGACGTAGGAGCATGGTGGACTGCAGTCCATGGAGTTGCAAAGAGTCGGACACAACTGAGCGACTTCACTTTCACTTTTCACTTTCATGCATTGGAGAAGGAAATGGCAACCCCCTCCAGTGTTCTTGCCTGGAGAATCCTATGGACGGAGGAGCCTGGGGCTGCAGTTCGTGGGGTCAGACACAACTGAGTGCCTTCACTTTCACTTTTCACTTTCATGCATTGGAGAAGGAAAGGGCAACCCACCCCAGTGTTCTTGCCTGGAGAAGCCCAAGGATGGCGGAGCCTGGTGGGCTGCCGTCTATGGGGTCACACAGGG
The DNA here is from genome assembly GCA_006408675.1 of Madoqua kirkii. Lineage (NCBI taxonomy): Eukaryota > Metazoa > Chordata > Mammalia > Artiodactyla > Bovidae > Madoqua > Madoqua kirkii. Next base: position 21,712 of record SJYC01092229.1, on the reverse strand, counting down.
TCAGACATGACAAGCGGCTTAGCAGCAGCAGCAACAGGCCAGGAGGGGAAACAATACTGCTCCCTAAGAGAGTGCAGGCCTTCTCTGTCTTCATAGTGACTTGAGTTACGTGACATTTGTCACTTCATGGAGTGGTACAGCCGAGACTTTGCATTTCACAGGGTGTGCATCTAATCACGGGGAAAGGAACCCTAAGCGCCGAATGAGTGCGTTAAGTGTGCACACACTGAAGTGTTTGTCAGGCAGAAGGGCGCCGGGGCCGGCCTCACATTTGAAATGTGTCGAAGATAAAACAGATGGATGGTGGGCGTGTTATAAGCCAAGTGGAGCAACACAGGGCAGTTATAAAACGGAGGTGGTGTGGACATGGGTATGCACAACATTTCTTTCCATGTTTTGGTGCAGGGTTATAAATTTGCATTATGAATTTAAGGGGAGAGAGAAACTGTTGTTATTCCATTTAGAATATTGTTGTAGGTATTTTGTATTAAGGTGGTGGTTTAGTCGCTAAGTCGTGTCCGACTCTTTGCGACCCCATGGACTGTAGCCCGCCAGGCTCCTTCATCCATGGGATTCTCCAGGCAAGAATACTGGAGTGGGCTGCTATTTCCTTCTCCAGGGGATCTTCCGAGGCATCTAACCCAGGTCTCCTGCATTGGAGGCAAATTCTTTACTGACTGAGCTCCAGGGAAGCCCAAAGTGGGTGTAGATACACTGGATTTAATGTGAAGTGCTTTCTAACAGGGGGTTGTGCAGTGTTAGGAGGTCTGATTTGTTTTTTTTTTCTTTCTTTAATGAAACTTTCCGGAACTAAATGCATGCAGGATTCTTTGGAGGACTTCAGTTATTCGTAGAAATGAGTGGTAGTATGTGAGGATAGTTTGCTTCCTCATAGTGACTGAATCACAGCAGATTGCAAACTTAGAAATCAATCAATATTCTCTGCTGAACTCTAATTAACACTTAAACACGATTAGTCACAAACGTGAAATCTTGATGGCGGTGACCTCAGGTATTCTAAATGTAAATAAAATTAGATTTAGATCCCTTTTAATTACCTGCGGTGCTGTGAGTAATTACAGTGGCAATTGATACACTCAATTTCTTGTTGAAGGAAAGAACTCTCGCAAAGTTTCTCTAAGCTGTGTACTTAACCCTTCAGTAGCCGTGATGTATGGAAAAGAATGACTAAGGATGCTGTTTTATTTTGCTTCAGATTGTTTTTGGAGAATGATTGATTTACAGTGTTGTGCTGGTTTCTGGCGTGGTTGCCAGTTCCTTCTCCAGGGGATCCTCCTGCCCCGGGAGTTGGACCTGTGTTTCCTGAGTCTCTTGCATTGTCAGGCGGGTCCTTTTTGCCACTGAGCCACCTGGAAAGCCCGTGTTAGCTCCTGCTGTACAGAAGGAGTGAGTTCTGTGGGTACACACACCTGCTCTTTCCCGTGTAGGTCACTGCGGGCGCTGGGGAGGGTTCCCTGTGCTATGTGCTTGTCGTTCAGTCACTGTCGTGTCCGCTCCTTTTCGTCCCCGTGGACTGTAGCCTGCCAGGCGCCTCTGTCCATGGGATTTCCCAGGCAACAGTACTGGAGTGGGTCGCCAGTTCCTTCTCCAGGGGCTCTTCCGGGATAAAGGCTTGAACCAGGCATTGGCAGGCTGATTTTTTACCACTGAGTCACTGGGGAAGCCTGTACTATACAGTAGGTCCTTATTGGTTATATATTTAGGATGCTGTATTACATCTATGGGATCATATTGTTCCTTTACTTGGGCCCTTGAATTCATGTAACTTAAATGCCTGAAGAAGTAAAGTGAAAGTTGCTCATGTCCGACTCTTTGCGACCCCATGGCCTGTACAGTCCATGGAATTCTCCAGGCCAGGATACTGGTGTGGGTAAGCCATTCCCCTCTCCAGAGGATCTTCCCAACCCAGGGGTTGAACCTAGGTCTCCTGCATTGCAGGCAGATTCTTGACCACTGAGCCACCAGGGAAGCCCAACGTAAATGCCTGGTATTGCATTAAATGTCGCGAGAGGCAAATCGTGTGTCTCCTGGAGAGGGCAGGGTTCTGTGTGGTGGTGCTGGTTGAATGATAATAATTGATGGGTGGTGGGGAGAACCTCACAATGACTTGATGCACATAGCCCTGCTGAAGACCGAGCGGAAATCTGTTTTGTCATCTCATCCCTCTTGCTAATTGCATCACAATACATTGTATAATTCGGCCTCTGTGTCACTGTCACTCCTCCAGGGCGTCTCACGCAAGGAGCAGGGCCGCTGGCTCCTTATTAACAGAGCCGGGAAGCGAGGAATCCTTTTCCCAGGTTCCGACCGAGACGTCTTCTCCCCCACTTTAGGAAGAAAATGTCTTTTCTATGGAGATTGTTGTAAGGATAACGATTCCCAGAAATAGGAAAACAGCTTCAGTTGTGATAGATAAGTCCATTTTTCTTGAACGTTAGAAAGGTATCTCTAGGAGAATGTGCTTATGGCAAATGGGGATATTAAAGAAGTTTCTAAAACTCCCTTTTTTTTTTTTTCTGTGAGCCCATGTCTCTGTAGGAAGCAAGTTAGACCTCCCAAATTTGGTTAGGCCAGTATTAACCAAACCATATTAATTTTTAAAAGAGAAGCCAGTGCTTGTGTCTAACTGTATTTGTGTCAAGGCTCCCGATTTGAAAATCTACTTACGGCCTTTGCATCGCGTGTATTTTCTTATTTCAGGCCCCTTTCGTCTCCTGCTGCTCGTTTATCTTCATCTTCTCACATTCCTTTGGGCTTCCCGGGGCTTCCCAGGTGGTGTTAGTGGCAGAGAACCTGCCTGCCAGTGCAGGAAACAAAGGAGTCTTGGGTTTGATCCCTGGGTCAGGAAGATCCCCTGGAGAGGGGAATGGCAACCCACTCCAGTATTCTTGGCTGGAGAATCCCAGGGACAGAGGAGCCTGGCCGGCTGCAGTCCATAGCGCTGCAAAGAGTCGGACACAACCGAAGCAACTTAGCACAGATGTCTCACCTTCCTTTACATTTTTGTGCAGTTCCTTTCGCTTGCATAAAAGTCTGTGGTTTTACCGTTTCTTCGTAGTCTCTTCTGTTTTTCCCTGTTTTGAAATCCTCATTGCAGAAAAAGTCACCTTCTGCCTTTGTCATAAATTGTATTCTTCTGATACCGCTACCTTTATTTGCCTGTACCCTGGGTGTTTCTTTCATCTGACTCATAACTGTTCTGAGTCTATGTGTTAGTTTATTTTGACCTGTAATTTGGCCTCTAAAAAAAAAATCTAAAAGGTGAGCCTTCCCAGTGCAGAAACAAAGGCAAGGAGCTTCCGTGGAAAGCATCCAAGGGGAGCCTTCCCCTTCAGGGGGTGTCAGAAGCCTCTCTGCTCCAGAATCATCCACTCTGTCTGCAAGACAGCTTGATGAGTTGAGAAGAAGTGACAGGTTCATTTTTCCCCCTCTTTGTTTAAGCCATTTATCTTTTAGATCCTTGTCTGCCATCTAAATTGTATTGCCAGTTTGTTGGGATCTTCACTTGCCTTGTCTTGAAAGACGCTGATTTGCATCCAACTTGAGCATAAAGGAGAGAGAAAGTTAATCATCTCTCAGCCTCTTGAACAGATCCGCACAGGGCTTCACTGTTGCCTGATCCGAATCTGGGTGAAAGTCCCTGCTCACCAGGGTCTTGGTGAGAATATCCTTGAGCCCCGGTCCCGAAAGCTTGGTTCTTTGAAAGCTCTTTAATTTATACTTCAGGCAAATCTTTCTGTATTTGCAATTAACCTAAGCTCCATTCATAGTTCTTTATTCATTAAGCGGCATCATAGTAATGAATGCCCAGTGAGCACTGAGTGGACGGTACGCAGCCTTGTAGCTGTGAGCGGCAAATCAGGGTAGAGCTTTCTTCCTTCTGAGCGGCGAGGTTACGCAGGAGAAGTCCTTTTCCCATGGGCCCGGGAGGCCGGTGGTGCTCCAGCCCTTGCTGAGGTCTCCGCACCTGCCAGGAGCACCAGCTCCCACCCCCGGAATCTCCCTCTGGGGACGCTCGGACCCCACACCAGCAGCAGACGCCTGCCCCTGACTTCTGCGAGCCTGAGAAGATTGCTCATCTTCTCCTGTCTCAGGTGTGAGCCACTAGGCACACCTGCACCCTTTGCTGCAACTTTTAGGGACACACACACACACTTTCCTTTTCATCAGGACCTGCCCTCGTCTGGTGGTGATTGTCGCTGATCTTTCAGGCAGGGCACTTTGATACATTTTGTGCTCCTATAATCATTGCAGTCATGTGTCTCGATTTTTCCTGCCTTTTAAAATTTTTAACTTTTTAAGTGGAAGTATAGTTGATTGATGGCTCAGCAGTAAAGAATCCACCTGCCAATACAGGAGACACGGGAGTCGTGGGTTCGATCCCTGGGTCAGGAAGATCCCCTGGAGGAGGATATGGATACCCACTCCAGTATTCTTGCCAGGAAGGCCCATGGACGGAGGAGCCTGGCGGGCTACGGTCCCTGAGGCTGCAGAGTTGGATACGACCGAGCACGCACACACACATGGTTGATTCACAATATTGTGTTAGTTCCAGGCGTACAGATAGCAATTCAGTTATGCGTATATATTCTTCAGATTCTCTTCCCTTACAGATTATTACCAAGCTTTATCAGTAGAGTTCCCTCTGCTATATAGTAGTTCCTTGTGGATTATCTAGTCTATGAATAGTTGTGTGTGTCTGTTAATCCCAGACTCCTAATTTATTTTGCTCCCCAGCCCCTCTGTCCCCTAAATCTTCCCGGCTTTTGATGATTTCCTCCGTGTCTGTGTAATGCATTCCTAATCTGTCAGCATTTCCCTCCTGGGAACTGTCCCCGCTTTGTCACAAGCACACGCCTCCTTGCAGGGCACTGTTACGCCCCAGCGGCGGGGCCCCTGTCTGACACCGTATCAAGGAAGAAAGCGAGTGCTCAATCTGAAACACGAGCTTGAGGAAGAGAGAGGCGTGTGGGTTCTCAGCCGAGACTGGCGAGCCCTTCTCCTGGCAGACCTTGGTGAACGGAGGCGCGGAGGCCGTGTGGCCATGTCTTCTGAAGGGCGCCCTCAGGCAGGGCCGTCCTCTTCTTCAGTGGGGCGACCGGCGCGCATCTCCCCATCCTACAGGCGGCCTGGCGCATCTAGCTGCTCCAGGATGCGCTGAAACAGTAGATCGGGAGCCAGGCAGGCCAAAGAGCAGAGGGAGTCGCCGCCTGCGACCCATGGAAGGGGAAGCCGGCCCCCGGGCAGACCCGTGCGAGGACTGAGCGTGTCCCGGGACCGCCCAGGTGGCTGGCACGGATGCTGCCCTGCGTGCACTGGCAGGTGGCGTCCCAGCCGCCCCTGTGCCTGCTGCGAGGTGGGGGCAGGGGGTGAGCCAGGTGTCTCCCTCCCCTGCATTCCTGCTGAGTCACCCTCAGGCTTGTGGTGCCCATTTTCTTTTGACCCTCTGGAAACTGGAGTGGTTCGTGTGTGTGCTGGGTGCCTCAGACTCGCCAGGAGTCTGAGCCCATCCCCATGAGGGGCCCCTGATTCTCCAGGTGTTCTCTAGGCATCAGATTTGTGCCAGATGCGGGGTGAGTGCGTGTCCCTTCCACACCCGGATGGGGGAGTCCAGAGTCTGCACGGTGACAGAGGGGTGACATGGTGAAGGACTTGGAGGAGGGGTTCAGCGGCTGGAGAAGGACCGTGTGTCCTTCGGAGCCTAGAATCCCAGCTCACGGTCCCCGGGGAGGGAGGGTGGGCAGAGAGGCTGGAGGACTCCTCGGTGTCGGCAGAGGACATCAACATGTCCGGAACGGACCATCTGCTGGGCCTCCTGAGGGCACTCGGGGCCGCTGGAGCTGGTGCTGAAAAGCTAGGGGGAGTCAAGGCGGGGCTGTGAGGCATGCCTGCCTTCTTTCTAGCAGAGAAATGCTGATTCCAGCCCCAGCAGACTGGCTGCGGGCAAAACCAGCTGCAGGGCATTTGGCAGCATGGTGTTGGGTGTGTTGAAACATTTTCTATAAAGAGTGTTCGTAGTCCTCTGGGTGTGGACACGGGGATCCTGTGTCCTTCGGGGCCTAGAATCCCAGCAGGCAGTCAGTGTCTTGGGGCCCACTGCCCCCCAGACCAGCACCCGGGGCAGCTAGGACCCAAAGCTGGCTGTTGGCAGCTCCACTTTGGGGCTTGGTTTTAAGGGACAGTGTGCTCTGAAGAAACTCGAAAAAGTGGGAGGTGGTGTCCGACAGGATGACTTGATGTCCCCCTTGTCACAAATAATAACTTTACATCAGACTTGGGTACACGTGTAAAACACACTACAGAAACCATATTTATTTCAGTTTGAGTTTCTAAAAATGTTATGTTCTTGCATGATCTCTGTGAGGACAGGGGAAATCCAGCTTCCGGGGACACAGTAGAAATTTCCCCTCGTTGTGAAATTGTGAAATTAATGTCAGGAGCCATGACTTTGCTCCGTCCTGAAGGTAACTGTTTATTACAGTCGGCATTTAAATCCCCCGATTAATAGGAGCAATTAAACAATAGCTTCATTTCCAGCAAATTAACAACCCTAATAGGTAATTGCGACATAAATGAAGATAAATTTGTTTTAATACAACGAGATAAAAAGAATACAGACAAGAACAGAATCTAAGATTAGGAATTCAGACTTCATTACTTCATGGGAAACTTGAAAGCTTCACCAGAAGAAATTAAAGCAAGTTTGACTTTTTTTTTTTACCAAGACCTATCTTGCTGGGAGGGATTGGGGGCAGGAGGAAAAGGGGACGACAGATGATGAGATGGCTGGATGGCATCACCGACTTGATGGATGTGAGTTTGAGTGAACTCCAGGAGATGGTGATGGACAGGGAGGCCTGGCGTGCTGCAATTCATGGGGTCGCAAAGAGTTGGACACGACTGAGCAACTGAACTGAACTGATCTTGGTCTAAAGGGTTTTTTTTTTTTTTTTAAATAAAGTGTCTGGTCTAAAATGGTTTTTTATAAAGTGTCATAGAAACAACATATTTTGTGCTGAGGTCCACAGGTTAAGTCATCAAAGGATGTCTACCACCAAACTCTTTCTCTTAAAGACTCGCTCGGGGCACAGGGGCTTTTGGCAGAGCTTCTGCTTAGGTTTTCACTGACAAGGAACCAGAAAGCAAAGCACAGGAGAGCGTTTTCTCGTTTTCCGTACACCCGTGTATTCGTTTTATGATCTGTTCAGTCACAGGGAACGTCTCCTTCCTTAATAATACTTGTTATAATAGGAAACTATTCTAATTATAGTTTTTTTCTGTTGAAACGTGGATGTGATCAGGCCAGGCCTGTTTTTAGAGTGGTAATGTATCCTTTGGAGGAGGAAATGGCAACCCACTCCAGGGTTCTTGCCTGGAGAAGCCCATGGACTGAGGAGCCTGGCGGGCTACGGTCCATGGGGTCACAAAGAGTCCTACACGACTGAGTGACTAAGGACACACGCAACGTGTCCGTACGGAGAATGCTTTGGAAGGGGTCAAGTTGGCTCCAGACAGAGCGGCTGGTGGTTTTAAGGATAATGGCACAAAAGCTGAAAGCTCTGCTGGAACAAAGATGATGACTTTCCCCTGGTGGGTCACTCTGCCCACAGGAAGATCTAACACACAACAAAGAACAGGAGCGCTGGTCTCCCTAAGGAAGATCGGCAGACTCAGATTTAGGAGCTATACCTTAGGAGAGGTTAAATGTCCAAGCCTGCTCTGAAAGTTTTTAAACTCTGGGCGTTTAGCTGACGTTACATCCCTGAGCTCATATCCCCTTAGAAGAACACCTTTAGGCCACTCTGAATCATCAAATGATGTGTAATCAGCCTAGTATTCCATCTCCCTTGAAAATATTAATCTTGGGTGAGGGTAGACAGGCCTCCCTGGTGGCTTAGTGGTAAGGAACCCACCTGAGGATGGGTAGACTCAGCACCTGGGTAGGCAAGATCCCCTGGAGAAGGAAATGGCAATCCACTCCAGCATTCTTGCCTGGGAAATCCCATGGACAGAGGAGCTTGGTGGGCTTCAGTCCATGGGGTCACGAAGAGTCAGACAGGACTGAGCGACTACGTACCAAGGATAGCTATCAAACCAGAATGTCCCAGAGCCGGCATCCCTAGTGAAGACCGTGGCAGCTCGGTCACAGCCCCCTCCCCCCTCATCGTGTCCACACATATCCCCATGTGCCTCCTGTCTCCACTGCCCAGATAGAAGTCACCCGCCTCTTCTAAACCACTTGGACCGGGTGTCCTTTCACAGCGTGGTTCTCGTCACTTGCCCACGAATAGTGTCGGCGGCTCCTGTTGTCTGAAGGACCCGGTCTACGCGCGTCACTCTTCTCTGCATACGGGATTCTTACCCCTGCGTTTCCATTTTCCTTCTAAGCTGCTTCTCCGCCTTCCTCCTCTTGACGTCCCCACTCCGTCCCCACTGGTGAGCCATCATTTCATTTGTTGACCCGGATGGGGAGTGCTGGTTGAAGGTCAGGTACGCATTGACCTTGGAAAGTAAGTGAGGCATCCTCTCCAGTGTTTCCAGAGGCGTCCGGAGGCCCATGAAGCTGGCCCATCATCTCAGAACTTGAGCTGACTGTACTTTCCAGCTGGCAGCAAGTGTGGTAGGATTTCCAGAGGTGTGTGGGCCAGGCACGGCTGTGGGTCCCTGTGGTTCACTAGTTGTCACCAAGCATCACACAGCCCAAGAGGCCTTCGAGGTAGCTCCTTCCGCACTCCCCACCTCCCTCTCTGTTCTTCCTTTTGCTGGTTTTTCTGGCATAGCTTCCTCTATACTCAAAACTTAGATTAGATGAAAACACGTCTAGGGGATGGGGATAGGATTACCAACAACACAGAATACCCCCCTTTAACGTTCATTAACTTTGAGAGTTGAGAAAAAATTTCACTTTGAACTTTTTTTTAATTCCTAAGTCACAAATTCAGAACTACACGGATAATTTGGTAATTAATTTCTACTTAATTAACAGATCGTTTAATGATCCCTCAAACTGTAATTTAAAACTGAGCTGAGACATTAGGGGACCTTTTATTTGTTACTGGAAAATTTACAACCCCTGGTGGTTTTCATTATTTGTTCAGGATTTGCCTAGTAAGCCCTATAAGGTTCTAACAGAAGAGCCTTTCAATGCAAAGGCAGTCAATGTTACCTCTGGGTGGTGGCACAAAGACAGAAATAAGACAATGGCATAAACTGCAGCCCTGAAATTAAAAGATTGCTCCTTGGAAGGAAAGCTATGACTAACCTAGACAGCGTATTAAAAAGCAGAGGCATCACTTTGCTGACAAAGGTCCATCTAGTCAAAACTATGGGATTTCCAGTGTTTATGTACAGATGTGAGAGTTGGACCATAAAGAAGACAGAGTGCCAAAGAGTGAATCTGCCACGGGCGCACATGTGTCCCCTCGTCAGAAGACAAGTAGATGAGGAAGTTGTGGTACATACACAATGGAGTATTACTCAGCTAGAAAAAAGGGAGGCATTTGAGTCAGTTCTAATGAAGTGGATGAAACTGGAGCCTGTTATACAGAGTGAAGTAAATCAGAAAGAGAAACACCAATTCTGTACATTAATGCATATATATGGACTTTAGAAAGATGGTGACGATGATCTTAGATGCAAGAGAGCAGAAGGGCTGCGTTCCTATTTTCTTGTTTCCCCCACAAGTCCATCACTGTATCGGTGGGTTTGGATTTGCTGTTTATTGTCTATACTCAGTCAGCCTTCCTCGTGCCTTGTCTGCTCACATATCCTGTGATTTCACTTCTAAGTTTATTTTGGTCGTGAGCTCATGATCTTTGTCTTAGGGAATTCTGAGACCTGGATTAGGAGCACCTTTTCCAGAGATATTTCTGTTTTACTTCAGTCTGGCTCTTGCATGAAGATGTGGTTCAAACTAATTTCTGTACCACAAAATTGAGACAAAATCAGCCCCAAAACTCACATAAGTCTGGCCTGTAATTATGAAATCTGGGGAGTATTTTCTCTCCCTGTAAGCAGGACCAAAGAATTGATGCTTTTGAACTGTGGTGCTAGAGAAGACTCTTGAGAGTCCCTTGGAATGCAAGTAAATCAAACCAGTCAATCCTAAAGAAAATCAACCCCGAATATTCATTGGAAGGACTGATGCTGAAGCTGAAGCTCCAGTACTTTGGCCACCTGATGCAAAGAGCTGACTCATTGGAAAAGACCCTGAAGCTGGGAAAAATTGACAGCAGGAGGAGAAGGGGAAGGCAGAGGATGAAGTGGCTGGATGGCATCACTGAGCTGAAGGACAAGAATCTGAGCAAGCTCTGAGAAATAGCGAAGGATGGGGAAGCCTGGCATGCTGCACTCCATGGGGTCACAAAGAGGCAGACATGACTGAGCTACTGAACAACAGCAATGAACCCCCAACCTCAAACTGTGATTTTAAAATATTTTTGTGGAGTAAAAGCTGGGAAAAATTGACAGCAGGAGGAGAAGGGGAAGGCAGAGGATGAAGTGGCTGGATGGCATCACTGAGCTGAAGGACAAGAATCTGAGCAAGCTCTGAGAAATAGCGAAGGATGGGGAAGCCTGGCATGCTGCACTCCATGGGGTCACAAAGAGGCAGACATGACTGAGCTACTGAACAACAGCAATGAACCCCCAACCTCAAACTGTGATTTTAAAATATTTTTGTGGAGTAAAAATTAGAGTCTCACACTGATTTTTTTTAAAAATTTTTAATTGAAGGATAATCTCACGCTCAGTTCAGTTCAATTCGAAGAGGCAGGTTAGGTGGTCTAAGTGTGCCTGTTATAAACATTGAAATAGTCGTGTAATAGATCTATTCATGCTTCAATTCCCATCTAACATTGTTCACTCAGCGCTCTCACCCTTCCTGGTCTCAACAGCCTGCGTCCAGCTTTTCCCAGTAGCCAAAGACCTCCCCCTTGCTCAGGTTTGGCCAGGTTCACACTCGGTCTCCAGTTGCATCTGACCGTGGCTCCGGGATGTTGGTCAGCCGTGCCTGCTCCTGCAGTGCTGTGCTGAGCTGCGTCCCCCAGCTCCCCCGGGCCCCTGACTCACCTGCTTCCCAGCGCAGCCCAAGAACGGGGGCCACTGCTCCTACAGCAGTGTCCACACCGCGGAAGCTGACGTTGCTCATGGGGTCAAGGTGGGGTATGTCCCAGAGCAGATCCTTCTACACCTGGTTGAAGAGTTAAGTCTCCTGCACACTCGGGGAACTGGGGAAAGGCAGGTGAGAGGGTCGCCTGGTGGAGAAGCCACTGCTCCCCTGGGACCTGGACAGGGAGCTGGTAGGGTCGTAGGATCTCGTAAGTATAGTGAAGAACAGATAGGCAAGAGGGACCACCCAGCCCAGTGTCTGAGTGGTTCTCGATGCTCCTGTCTCTGCTAGAACCTTGGAGCTCTGGTTATGAGGTGCCAAGGACATTGCTCCTGGCTTGGAGCTCCGAGAGGTGAGAGACCAGGTCACACACCCTGTCCCCTGCCTTCCCTTCCTTCTCTGGGCCCCAGGGCGGTGCTTCCAACATCCCTGTTAATTGACCCATTCTGGTAAATCATTCAAAGGAGAGAAGATATTTTGTGGATTACACTTGCTAACACTCACTGAACTATGCCAAAAATGTCATCATGGCTAATGAAATTTTAAAAAGCTTAAATGCTTAACTGTGTTGTTGGAGAAGACTCTAGAGAATCCCTTGGACTGCAAGGAGATCCAACCAGTCCATCCTAAAGGAAATCAGTCCTGAGTGTTCATTGGAAGGACTGATGTTGAAGCTGAAACTCCAATACTTTGGCCACCTGACGCGAAGAGCTGACTCATTTGAAAAGTCCCTGATGCTGGAAAAGAGGGAGGGCAAGAGGAGAAGGGGACGACGGAGGATGATGTGGTTGGATGGCATCACCGACTCAATGGACATGAGTTTGGGTAGGCTCCGGGAGTTGGTGATGAACAGGGAGGCGTGGTGTGCTGCAGTCCATGAGATCGCAAAGAGTCAGACACAACTGAGCGATGAACTGAATTAGGTGCTTAATTATGGATGTTGCAGACATCAGGTGGTACCATTCAAGGGGAGTGTTAGAGACACCTCTGTCCAGGAGCCTCATCCCATAAGTAGAGAGCTTGAGGCCAGGACCTGGTGTGAGTGATCACATGTTGGGTTGGGGAGGAGCAGTTCCTATGCCCAGGCACTAGGGATTCAGGACTGAGAAGTAGAATTGCAGCCTTCAGCATGGCCCTGACTGCTGTGCCCCTGTGTGTGTGTGTATACACGTAGGCTGCAGGGGGCCTGTGTGTAGTGTGGGGTGTGCATGTCTGTGTGTGTGTGTAAACATGCATCGCTGCTCAGTCAAGGCCGGGTAAAACACTAGCACCTGTGGGCGTTTGGGGTGCAGGGTCCCCCTGGAGGAACCTCATGCTTAGAGAGGACAGCTTACCTGGGAGAGGGGACGCTCACAGTACGGATTCTGAGGGAGGAGGAGCTGACCGTGAGGTCTGAGCCGCGGTGGCTGCTTTGTAGCGTGTTGTGGGAGGGCTCGAGGGCCAGATGGCTACTTGTGGTTGAGCTGCACCCGGCAATAATGCTCATCTGGGTTTTCTTCTGTGGAAACCAGAACTGGGCTGACTTGGTTCCAGGCAGCGGGGGAGCCCTCGCCTTGCCCCCGCGCTCTGGGCACACGGCTCCCGATTGCAGGGGTGGAGAAGGGACAGTTTGTCCCAAGCTGGCGGCCACTTCAGTCACTTAAGTGGGTCGGGCCTTTGCAGGAGGGCTTGGGAAGAGGTCAGTGTAAGAAATGCCGTGGGAAAAAGCCACCTCTAGGGACCCTTGACAAAAGGCTTTATTGGGCGGTCGCTCTCGGGTAGAACTTCCCGGGGGTGAGCGAGCAGGGGGAACAAAGGGAGTCTGAGAGGAATGGAGGCGGGGTGGGGGGGGTGGTTTATGGTCGGGGCGGCGTTTAAGCCGGGTCCTCTCACGTAAGGTAGGAAGTGCGGGCTGTAGTGGTGATTGGCACTTGACTGAGCCAGGCCATGGGGTTGGTTCCCGGAAGTTTGGTCCACTTCCGGTTCCTGTTTGGGCGGTGGCCAACCGCCGGGACCTTTCACGACACTTTTCTGGGGCTTTTCATCGCGACATCCCCGAACATGCCCGACCATACTCGACCTCTCAGTCAACAGAGGTGGGGCTGTGGGTCCCTGGCTCTGTGGGAGGTCATAACGGCAGTGGAGAGCCCCTGGCTCCTCCACGTGGAGCAGCCCCGTTTTGCTGAGAACTTTAGCTCTGACATCGGTGTGGTAACGGGACGTGTGGCAGGCCTGTTAGTGGAAGCGGCCGGGGAGAGCCTCACGAGGCCGCCTGCAGCGTGTTCTGTGGGCAGCAGTAATGCTGGGGCACGGCCTCGGAGGCCGCCTGAGGAGCTGGCCACGGGTGGGTGGAGTTAGGGTCCAACAGTGGTCGTGAAGATGAATTTACGAGAAATTCCGGTGGAAGAATCCATCTCTTCCGGCTCCTCTGTCCCTGCTCTGGCATCGCAGGTGATGGTATAGTTAGAGCTGGGAGATGCTGTGAGACCCGGGCTGGGCCACGTGGACATCGGGGTGCATCTGTAGGGGGGGTGTGGAGTCAGTCACTGGATCCACAGTCCCTGAAGCAGGAAGGACCCGGAGCAAGGCCACATGGATTTGGGAGCTCTTGGCCGGAAGAGAAAACGGCTGAAGAAGGAAGCCTCGAAGCACACAACGTCCATCAGAGGCCGCGCAAGAGGCTCTGCCAGAGAGGAGCCCTCGAGAGTCGGTGTCAGGGGAGGAGGAGCGGTCAGTGGTGCCCAGGGCCGCCCAGAGGTCAAGCAGGAGGTACCCGGGCCTCCAGCTGGTCACCAGCAACCTTGGCAATGGCAGGTTTCAGCCAAGGGCACAGAGACGGAAGCCAGGTTGTGGTGGTCAGCACAAGGGAGGGGGCGTCAGGGAGAGTCCCTGCGGGCACAGGGCAGAAGAGTACGCAGGCCCATCCTGGGAGCACCGGGGTCTGGCGGGGCGGTGTTGCAAGCACTCCTGGAGGCAGACAGACTGCGTCTGCACCCCTGCTCTGCCAATGGCTCCCCCTGCCTCATTTTCCTCATCTGCGAAATGGGACTGTGAGGGTTGAATGGGTTAGTAGACAGGATGCTCAGGGCTTCCCTGGTGACCCAGCGGTAAAGAATCCTCCTGCAATGCAGGAGACCCGGCTTTGATCCCTGGGTTGGGAAGATCCCCTGGAGAAGGGAAATGGCAACCCACTCCAGTATTCTTGCCTGGAGAATCCCATGGACAGAGGAGCCTGGCGGGCTACAGTCCACGGGGCTGCAAAGAGTCAGAGACAACTTAGGGACTAAACAGCAGCAGACAGGATAGGTAACCTTCTGGCCCATTGTTCAGGTGTAAGGGTTCAAGGGTGGTAGGGGAGGGAAAGAAGGGGGGAGGGAGGAAGGGAGGAGGATGCCCCCCAGATCCTGGTGAGTGGTGGGCCTGACTCCTTTGAGGGGACTGACTCCTTTGAGGGGACCAGACTCATTCTTTCTGCCCCTCCTTCGGTGCGAATGATTTGAGAACCAGGAGAAGCAGAAATTGGGCATTAGGCCAGGTTTTAATGAGGTCTTATTTGGGAGCTATCCGAGAGTCTTATTTTTACACTCTAATTAAAGAGTGTCATTTATCATCTCTCCAATAGAAAATTCAAAATCTGTGGAGAAATTAAATGTGTAACTCGCTTTTTCTGGTTGCTTCAGTTCTTGAATCAACTTCTTTTTGATTGAAGAACGGAAATATATTTGTGAAAGTATAATCAAGGGCACAGCTGAAAAATAAAGATCTCAAGGTCATCATGCAGGTCAAGAAGGGGCCGCCGCCAGCCCCCAGTAGCCACTCAGGCCTCTCCTAGGCCATGGAACTTGCTTCCTTATTTTTGAAGTTTCTACAGTGAGATTATGCATGCAGTTAAAGGGTGTCTATCACCCAAATAAAACTTCAGAACTGTGGAGGGAGTGATACTTATTCACTCATTTGTTTATATTTGAGTGCATTTCATATTTTTTCCCTTCCAGTTTTACTGAGCTGTAACTGCCACACCATATAAGGTGCAGAGTGCAGTGATTCAACTTGCATAATGAAATAATACCACAGTAAGTTCAGTGAATATCCACCACCTCAGACAGATAAGTACTTAAAGAAATGGAAACATATCTTCCTTTGATGAGAGCTCCTAGAATCTATCTGTTAATAACTTTCATCTGTAACAAGAGCAGTGTTGCTTATGTTTATCTCGTTGTGTATTAGTCCCTAGGAGGCGACTTTTCAGACAGCGCCAAGCGCTACTGTCGGAATACCAGGTTAATGAAACTGGTGGCGTCTGGCCGCGTGCTGCTGTTGATGCCGTCGCAGAGAGTCAGACACGACTCAGCGACTGAACGGCAACACCACCTGGAAAGGGAGCAAACGTTTTCAGGCTCTGCCCCCGACAGCAGCTCAGACGGGGCTTAGCTCCTGTGGCAGCTTTATGCCAAAGCACGGCACCGAAACTGGCAAAACATCCCCACTTGATGATGAAGGGTCCAGATCCTTTTAAGTCAGCTCAAGCGACTGTGTTTCTATTTTATTCATTCATTGCCTGTATTTATATAAAATATGTAACATTCACTTGTGGAGTGATCAAATGCAGGCAAAAACTCAGTGATTATAAAGATTTCCCATCCAGTGTAATCTGAGGGGTAAGTAAGATTCATGTTTTAAGTCGACTGACTTTTAAATGTTCTGGATATCAGGTGCAGTTGATGATGATAGTTACAGAACAGAGCCTCCCTGCTCTGGGACCCCATTTCCCTTGAGCTGTTACTGGGGAGGGGGCCTCGTCCACACACGCGGCCCAGCCCAGCTCTGTGGCCACAGTGGGCAGGAGGCTTTTCACTGTGAAAAGAAGGTGGCTCAGCCTTCCTTTTCCTTCTTGAGTCAGACACTCCCATTGTCCCCGATGAAGTGTCCCCCACTGTTACGGGTTATCCTGTATTTCTGATGCAGGATATGTATTTCAGCACAAAATACTTGTAACTCACTTCCTTGCTTCCATTTGTGGGTAGACATAAAAATAATGGCGAAATAAAACAAATCGGGTTAAAAGTTCTAGTTAGGCTTAAAAGAATGCTGTGAGTTACTAGAGGCTGTGACTTCATATTCTGTTATAAATGTGGCAAAGCAGTAATTCCATGGACAGAAGACCCTTAGTACTTAGCGTGTGGCTGATGCTTTGCACGGCCCTTTCGGTCCCCGTGTGGGAGTCTTAATGGGGAAAGCCTCTCTGCCCGTGGACTTGCTCTTTCTAGCCTCCGTGTGGGGAGGAGAGAAAATTCTTTTCCATTCGGAGTGTCATAAAATGAGGATTTTAATAATGTATTTGAGTATAAAACACTCACCGAGAATATCTATAGAGTTGTCCAAATAGTTTTGCCCTGTTTACTTCTGATGTTTATGCTTTTTCTGTGAGATTTAAGATGAAATCCTTATGGTCATCCAACTGAATAGTAGCTCTGAGGTCAGGAGGAGAATAAAAATGCTTTAGAGTTGACCATCAAAATAAAAGAAGTTCTTTATTTTCGTGTTTTTAATGGAAGTAAGTTGGCAGTCACCTTGCCAACCGTGATTGTAAGTTATTTAACTTCCGGTCTTGGAGTTTCAGTTCACCTATACAACACATGTTTTGCAGGTGTTGGAATCTGTTCTTGGGTTTTAGTTTCGAGTTCACATAATGATTTTTGGACTATTCTGATGTGCATCTTCAAAGACCCCAGATCAATATGCCAATGGCTTTGAAATGACAGAGTGTTGCGATATTCCTCTGTAATTTAAACATGATTAGCTGATGAAGGTTATGATCAATACACTATGGGAAGATAAATTAATTGATATCATCCTTTCAGGATGATAAGAGGCCTATCGGAGGTGGGATGTAACTAATGAGGCTGCTGTTTCATCTCTGTGAGCCATTTTTTATATATTGCATTTTCACTTAATCATATTTATACTATCATTCATTTACATGAAAGCTGTAAGCTGTGGACAAATCAGCTCCTTATTAACACTGTATTCATTTGGACAAGAAATGATCCGCGGCCACTGTGCGTGCTCCTTCTGTGTCATAACCTGCTGCTGGGGACAGCGTGCATTCCTTTGCATGGGTGTCTTTAAAAATAGCCACTCTCTGGGCAAAGACAAGGATTGAATATTATTGAACTTAATTACAGCTCGTCCCCAAAGACACACATCTATTCAAATAAAACCTGCAGTTATTCTCCTGTAGTGACACCTATTGGTGTAGGAAGAGTTTTCTAATCCTTGACTTCCTTTCCAATTAAATACAGTATGCTTTATCAGCCAGCCTGTTTGCCAGTAGTTATGACTGGTGGAATTTAGATTTGTATTGATTAAGATAAACTCTCAATGTGTGTAGCTGTATATTTAAATTTTAAAAAATCTTTGAGATAATTACATGTCCTTGAATATAATTCTATGCAGTTGCTTGTAGAGTTGAGAGTAATTCTTTAGGCTATGCAAAAAAAAAAAAAAAAAAGATAAAATAGATTTTTTGGTTTCCAGAAGGATTTGGTTTAAATTCCCCTATCTTATTTAAGATGATTTCTGCTGCAAGTAATTAAGGGGAAAAGTCATTAGAATGATTTAAACAAGATAGATATTTATTTTTTGTGATTCACCTATAAAGCTTCTGAGGCAGTCTGCACAGGGCTGGCGAGGGCTCATGTCCCACCAAGTGCGGCTTCCACCCCCAAAGTCACTGCCAGGGCTGCAGCCAACGTATGTGCCTTTTATGCAGTCGGAAGGAAAAGGTCATAAGGGATCATAAGGTCATAAGAGATGCCAAAGTCATCTCTCTTGAGGGTGCGTCTGGGATGCTGCCGCCTGACCCTCCTGCTGACATCCTATTGGCCAGAACTTGGTCGTGTGGCCACATGTAACTAGAGGGCAGGAGGATGGACTGGGGGAAGCCTCAGGGAATGGCGTGCCTCTCCTGGTCGTCCTGGGCCCCACTGAAAGTCGGGAATTATGTTAACCGGGGGCCCAGGGGACAGTGGGTGAATGGGACGGCCCTGGGCCTCTGCCATGTGCCCCAGAGAGCAGCCTCACAGAGATCTTCTCTGTCTCCTTGCCCGCAGTTGCCCAGAAGATTGTCGCCACGAGGAAGAAGCAGCAGCTGTCCATAGGTCCCTGCAAGTCCCTCCCCAACTCACCCAGCCACTCGTCGGTCTGCTCCGCACAGGTGTCTGCTGTGCACATCAGCCAGGTATGTCGGTCCCCTGAGAGGCTGGGCTGGAAGGCAGGTGCCAGCTCGGGAGGACACACCTGCCAAATAAAATAGATTTTTTGGTTTCCAGAAGGATTTGGTTTAAATTCCCCTATCTTATTTAAGATGATTTCTGCTGCAAGTAATTAAGGGGAAAAGTCATTAGAATGATTTAAACAAGATAGATATTTATTTTTTGTGATTCACCTATAAAGCTTCTGAGGCAGTCTGCACAGGGCTGGCGAGGGCTCATGTCCCACCAAGTGCGGCTTCCACCCCCAAAGTCACTGCCAGGGCTGCAGCCAACGTATGTGCCTTTTATGCAGTCGGAAGGAAAAGGTCATAAGGGATCATAAGGTCATAAGAGATGCCAAAGTCATCTCTCTTGAGGGTGCGTCTGGGATGCTGCCGCCTGACCCTCCTGCTGACATCCTATTGGCCAGAACTTGGTCGTGTGGCCACATGTAACTAGAGGGCAGGAGGATGGACTGGGGGAAGCCTCAGGGAATGGCGTGCCTCTCCTGGTCGTCCTGGGCCCCACTGAAAGTCGGGAATTATGTTAACCGGGGGCCCAGGGGACAGTGGGTGAATGGGACGGCCCTGGGCCTCTGCCATGTGCCCCAGAGAGCAGCCTCACAGAGATCTTCTCTGTCTCCTTGCCCGCAGTTGCCCAGAAGATTGTCGCCACGAGGAAGAAGCAGCAGCTGTCCATAGGTCCCTGCAAGTCCCTCCCCAACTCACCCAGCCACTCGTCGGTCTGCTCCGCACAGGTGTCTGCTGTGCACATCAGCCAGGTATGTCGGTCCCCTGAGAGGCTGGGCTGGAAGGCAGGTGCCAGCTCGGGAGGACACACCTGCCAGAGAGGGTGCTCAGCCAGCTCCAAGGTGCATTTCCTGTTTGTTTCAACTCTGCAAATAACAGCGTGTCTGTAACTGACGTAATACCTCCTTCAGAAGCTGCTGGGACCCGGTGGTTTTTATGGGAATCAGTCTTTAATGCTCCCGTCTCCACGCTGTCTTGCTGTTGATTTAAATGACCCCGAGTTGGTCCTCATTCTCATCTGCTTGTAGGCTGAGCAGTTGTGGGTAAATCTCTTTGGCTCATCCCACAATATGCTTCAAGATGGTAGCAATTCTGGGTTAGAGTCCCCTTTTCCCTTATGCCCTATGGAAACTAGTAACCTTTTTTTTTTTAAGTCTTTGCTGGATGTTACAATAATGCTTCCCCTGTTTTATATTTTGTGGGGTTTTTTTTTTTGCCACGTGTGTGCACGTTGGACCTTAGCTTCTCTAAGAGGGATCGAACCTACACCCGTGCATGGAAGTCTTAAGCTCTGGACCGCCAGAGAAGTCCCACTAGTATCTTTCTGTTGCAACATTTTGCTGTTTATTTGGAAGCAAATCGTATATAAGTCACTTTGAGGAACCTCACCAAAATCCCAGAGAGGAACTGTTGACTTATCCTTGCCTGCTGTCCTGTCTCCGGTTTACACTTCTCAGGCAGGTGTTATGTTGATACTTTTTAAACAGATTTAGTGAGAAGGTTAGGCATCCTCTGGTTGGTTCCTTGAGGAGAAGGGAAGTGCGTTTACAGTAGGGCCCTACAGAGGTACCGTCAAGGCTGTTAATGTCCCCACCACTGGCATCTGTAATTCTCTCTGAATTTTGGAGTATCTTCCAGATGCATCCACATTTTCTTTTTTAAAAACTAATTTTGGGGGCGAATATAATTGATTTACAGTGTTGCATTGGTTTCTGCTGTGCGGCAGAGTGTCATTTATATGTGTATTAGTACATATGTCCCTTCTCTCGTAGATTCTTTTTCCATGTAGGCCATTACAGAGTATTGAGTATTATTCCTTGTGCTATGCAGCAGGTCCTTATTAGTCATCTTTCTTACATATAGTAGCGTGTATATGTCAATCCCAGTCTCCCGATTTATCCCTCTAAGAGATCATTTTCAAAATGTGAGTTCTGGTCCTCTGGGGCACAGCTGTGCTCTTTCTGCCTCTAATCAAGCGCAGTGAAGGGACCACGGAAACCACTTAGTTCAACCAGTCCCTTCCTTTTTCAGAGGAAATAGACAATGATTACATTTTCACTCTCAAGAAAAATTAAACGAAAGAGACTTCTCTGCCTTCAGTCCCTTTTCTTAGCTGAAATGACGCTGAGCTGATCGCTCTCTTCTAGAAGGACACCAAGCGTCCTTCGTGCCGATGCCACCAGCCGGTGGGAGAGGCTGGCCCACCGGACCTGCTGCACGTGACTTGCCGACCCGTGGGTTACGGTCCCACGCAGGTGGTGAGTGAGGCTCCCGGAGCGTGTCCCTAACACAGCCTTGCTTCGGATCGTTACAGACGAGTAACGGCGGCGGGAGCCTGAGCGACTACTCCTCCTCCGTGCCGTCCACGCCGAGCACCAGCCAGAAGGAGCTCCGCATCGACGTGCCGCCCGCGGCCAACACGCCCACGCCCGTCCGCAAGCAGTCCAAGCGCCGGTCCAACCTCTTCACCGTGAGTGTCCCCTGGGGCTCAGAGCGTGGGTCCCGAGATGGTCACCGAGTGGTCCTCTGGCTGCCAGGTGGTCAGGGATGGGTGTCGTGTCTGAACCAAATGAGCAGGAAGGGCGCTGAGTTCCATGGGCGTCTCAGAATATGGCGGGAAGCCGAGGTGCAGGTGCTGAGCAAGCTGGGACTTGCTCAGTTGCAGCGAGTCAGAAACGAAGAGCCAGGGGTTTGGATAACGGTGCCCCTGGTCCTGCGAGTCTCTTGGTCTCCCGTTAGATACCTACAGGTGACAGACTCTGCCGGGATTCCCCACACGTGCACACCCAGCCTTCGAGATGAGATGTGTAAGCCCTATAGGTGCACAAAGCCCCTGCTCCTTAGGCTGGAGCCCTGAAGACTTCCTCAGGGTCTGCAGAAGCTCACGGTCGTGAACCTGTGCACTTGGAATCTTCTTCAGAACTGTTTGCAGGGCCCTGGTGGACATCAGCTCGCAGGGCTCAGGTGCGTGGGAACCAGGCGTGTGCAGTTTTTTAGAAGCTCCCTGAGCGGTTGGGCTGTCCCCTTAACAGCAGAGGACACAAAGGCGCGGCCACCCTGTCCATTCCCTTACACACAGCAGGCATTACCAATCAATGGTGGAGAAGGCTTTGCAGCTGAGCCCAGAACTCCAGACTCAGAACTCAGGGCACAGCTACTGCCATGCGTGGCTGGAGTCATTTGACTTGAGAAGAACACTTTCCCTCCTGGGACTAGGTCTGTGCATTACGGAGATACAAGCTTTCAAACCGGGGCTTCTCATCCAGATGCTTTTGCTCTGCCAGAAATTAAGCAGTTTCTGGAGAAGGTCTGAGTTGTCT
>SJYC01092228.1:0-18342 GCA_006408675.1 Madoqua kirkii | reverse complement strand
CTGGGGGGTGGGGGGTGGGGGTGGGCGTGGTCTTATAGCGTTCTAGTCTGGGTACCAGCCACAGAGGCGTTCAACATCCCACAGTGCACAGGCTGGCTGCACAAAGAGGATGTCTCCAGCGTCCGGTGTCTTGTCTTAGAAACGGCAATTTGACTTGTCTTAGAAAGTTGCTCAATTCTAGCATACAGCGTCAGGGCGCCCTGTTTCCAGACGTGTGATTTGTCCTCTTGGTTGGTCCCTGGGTCGGGAAGATCCCCTGGAGAAGGGCATGGCAACCCACTCCAGTATTCTTGCCTGGAGAATCCCATGGACAGAGGAGCCTGACAGGGGCTACAGTCCACGGGGGTCGCAAAGAGTTGGACACGACTGCGTGCCTGACACTTTTTCTTGATTGATTACTACTGACTTCGGTGCAAAGAAGTTCAGCATTTCCTGGCTCGAGCTACAGGAGGCTTTTGCAGAGCTGGCCACGAGTCTGTTGTCTGATCCACTGCCCTGATTTGGAGATGGCGAGGTGAGGGGGGGCGGGGCGGGGAATTTGTGTTTTCTGTGGCACAGCACGTGGGAGCTTAGTTCCCAGGACAGGGATCGAACCTGTGCCCCCTGTATTGAAAATGTGGAATCTTAATTACTGGACTGCCACAGAAGTCCCTGGAGATGGGAGGAGGGACGCCAGGTGGTGGAGGAGGGCGCCAGGTACAGCGGATCCCCTGGCCCTCTGCACCGTGTCCACGGCAGTTTCCCCATCAGATGGTCTTTGTTGCCGAGGTCTGTTGCTCACAGCTCTTCCCTTCCCTGGCTCCTTGCCCCGTGCCGTGCGAGTTCTGGCAGGCGCTGCTGTTGGAGGGCCAGAGTGAGGATCAGACAGGCTCAGCCCCGGCCTCCACTGCCTGGGGCTGTGTGACCTTGGGCAAGGAGCTCAGCCTCTCTGAACCGGACATAACAGTAGTTGCAGAGAGGTTGCTAGGAAGATTCCCTGTAGGGGTGACGAGTCTTTTGCTTTCATTTTTATCTCACACCCCACTGTTATGGAGTGACTTAAGGGGATATAGATTGGGAGGGAGGTGCTTAGGTGTCTGCAAAATACAGGTACATACCTGATATGCTTAAAGACATCCACTGCAAGACGGTGTACTGCGGAATTTCTTCAGGCACGCTGAGAATAGCAGCAGTCAGCTAAACAGCACTCGTGGCTTATCCATCCACCTGTCACATGTGTGCACACCCAGGTGGGGGCCTCCAGGTGAGGCGGGGCCACCTCGGAGAACAGGCTGTGGATTGACCCAGGGCTCCATGGACCTGAGGAGGAGCCCGCTGCTGAAGGTGCAGAGAGGGCGGGTGGGCTGTGAGCGGGACACCAGCGTAGCGGGGAGGAGGGCCCTGGAACGTGGGCCAGGGCATCTTCTGTGTGTTTGCCACTTCTTCTAGGGCATGGCGGGAGCATGGGACACCCAGGCTCACCACACCTCCTCAGCATCACCTTTCTCGATCACAGGCTTTGGTCTGTTTCAAGGCAAGAGGCGAGAAGCTGGGAAGTCTCTTTGAAATGGGACTGCTCCGGCACATTCCATCCCACACCTATATGGGCACCTCTGGGGTCTGAAGGTGCTGGAAAGTAGTGTCCTGGGCCCTGCCCAATGGGTACCTGCCAAGGGAGACACATTTGAGGCAGGAAGAAGCAGGTGAACAGTAACTGGGGTGATAAGCCTGCCCTTCCCTGCTGCTGTCTGCACGGCCAGATTTGTTTTCCATCAGGCAGGGGTGTCGTCAGAGTCAACCTGGGTTCAAGAGGAGGTGGACTGGGATGGGGTGCTGCCCGCCCAGAGGAGAGCAAAGGGATGGGACCCCCGCCTCCGCACAGTTGGAGCCGTGCACACGTGTATACACCGAGTCCAGGCGCCCAGAAAGCGGCTAGCTGTCCAGGACGGGTAGGGCGGGGCCAGAACCAGTGCAGAACCGTCCTTATGGTGACTGGAAATCCCCATTGATCATGTCGTAATTACTGCAGCTGGTGATGGAGGCGAGGGCCTGCCTGTGAACCAGGGCAGGATCGAGGCTTGGTCTCTCTGTGTTGGAAAGTAGCCTGAGAGTAAACCCTTTCAGAAGCTGCATCCATTGCACTGTTGTTACTTGTGGGAACAGGAATCGGGGGCGTGAAGAAGCTACCTTCACGGCGGGTTTGCATCATGGCGTTGAAGGAGAAGACTGAAAACCTGTATCTCCATCACTGCCAGCTTCGACACTGAGCACAGTGCCGGCGCTGATGGGGACGGTGACGGGTGGGCGTTGCACGCTGAAGAGCTCAGAAGTGATAACTCCACTAGATGTCAGTGTCACCCAGGGAATGACAAGAGGCAAATTGATTTAGAAATCGTGGCTAATTAAGAAACTAGATTCTCCTTGTTACCGCTTTGCTCCAATTCTTAAATATGTAAAATGTCATAACCTCCTCATCCCTGGCGATTGTTAGTAATCACCAGCTTCAATTAGCGAAAAGTGTGTTTATTGACAAATGTGTATTAGGAGGACGAAGTGCCCTACACTGACCAGTCTTAGTGAATACAAACCCACTGAGGCTGGGACGGTAATGCCCAGATGAAGGAGCTTCGTCTTCCTTGCTTACGAAGATCCTCCTAAAGAGGCCAGCGTTAATTAAGTAGTACACACACCAGTCTGCAAACACCGTGCTTATAGATTTTGTAAAGTGACCTACAGTGTGCCACCCTGGGCTAACATTCTTCAGTCCCAGATGCTTCTGTCTGTATACACACATGCAAAAATAAGCCGAAATCAGAAAAATAAATCACACACACACCTTTTACGAAAGACGACAGACTTGCAGGGCTCTCCTCGTGGCAAGTTTTGGGCTCTGTTGGCTGTGGAAACATCAGTCGCTAATAAAAAAGCTGAATGATACCGTATCTTGCTTCTTTCTTAGAAAAAAAATTTTTGAAAAAATATTAAAAGGCTGTATCCATCAAATTCCTGGTTCTGTAATATATGCTGTTAGGATGAGTAGTTTCATAGCCCTGATTTATTAACGTGGTTCAAATATTTTATTAGGAAGTATTTTCAAACATACAGGAATTTAAAACCACAGGCATATACTCACCCTGCAGCTCATAGACAGCAAACATTTTTCTGCCACTGCTGCTGCTACTTCTAGAAATAACATCGATAAAGAGTGCACCTCCAGAATATCCACCCTCACCCCCACCCGGGCATCGGCATCCCTTTGGATGCAGTGTCTGTTATCCGCATCCACAGCTTAAACTCACTCCTCTGCGTGTCTGCAAATTGTCCGGTGGACGGTTTATAATCCTGACAGCACTTACGTGCTTATTTCTCAAAGCTTGCCATGTAATGCCAACACCCCAGAACAGAGCCAAGCGTACCTAGTAACCAAAGATTGTGAAAAGCCATTACCCAGTTCATAGAGACTCTCTGTAAAAAAAAAATAAGGCAGCGGAATTGATAGTATAAATAGACCTGTTTGAATGGTATTTTGTCTTCTGCAGGGCAGGGAGCGGGGATCCTGTGAGTGTGCCCCTCAGTCTTGGACCCCCTCATCCGTTGGAGAGGGGAAGGCGGGTCTCGGTGTGATAGCGAGGGCGCTTGGCTGTGATGCTCCTTGATTTCAGGAGCAGGCGGCTGGTGGGGTGCCCCTCACAGCTTCCTTTATCACCCGAGGGGCAGCTGAACGTGTCTCTGACGGAGGAGGGGGTGATTAGGTTTATCCTAGCCCTCCTTTCTGCTGCGTTCACTGTGTGCAGAGGCTCTGCGGTCGCTCTCCCAGCTCCCCGTGGCTTTCTGTGTTGGATGTGATAAACTCCTGTTAGGGTTCTGGTGGGGTGCCAGGCGGGTGCCTTGCACAGTCACTCCTGACCCCCCAGCAGTGGTACCCGGGGCTGCTCTGATCTGACACTTTCACAGAGCCGTTTGAGTGGCACTGTGAGGCTGTGCTGTGGGTGGTGTGGTCTCGGGGCTGGCAGAGGTAGCAGGAGGCCTCCCTGGGAATCTGTGCGTGCTGCGGTGTTTCATGCCTGACGGGTTTGGTTTAGTTTGGCTGTTGGAGTTCCATTTTATGATCTATATCACAGACTGCTCTACCAACAGTCACTATAGGATGGAGGGACAGTAAACCCTTCTGCCTAACAAATTATCACCACTCCCTGAACGCGCCCGATCGCTTCTGATCTCGGAAGCTAAGCAGGGTCGGGCCTGCTTTATTCCTTGGATGGGAGACCGCCTGGGAATACCTGGTGCTGTAGGCTTCGGGCTTCCCTGGTGGCTCAGTGGTTAAAGCGTCTGCCTGCAATGCAGGAGACCTGGGTTCGATCCCTGGGTTGGGAAGATTTCCTTGGAGAAGGAAATGGCAACCCACTGCAGTATTCTTGCCTGGAGAATCCCATGGACAGAGGAACTTGATGGGCTGCAGTCCACGGGGTCGCAAAGAGTTGGACACGACTGAGCAATTTCACTTTCGCTGTCCATGAAGCTTTAGTTTTATGGTTCTCTCCACCCAAGTGTGAGAGTCATCGGGAATTTCTGCTGCATTTTGGCGGGGAAGTTTCCCCTCAGTTTCCCCCTCATTCATCTCAGGGTACGTGATCAGAAGTGGAGTTTAGTTCCTGATCCTGCTTCCTGTGGAATCTGGAATTCTCTGACGACAGAGTGGCTGTGGAGACAGATGTGCTCCTTGAGGAAGATGTTAATTTTTTTTTAAATGTTTGTTTTGTTAATTATTCTGATTAATAGAGAATAATGAAGACAGATTTCCATATTTAGAAATTCAGAATTCTCAAAATTCCAAAGTACCGTTAGTGGTCTCTATTGATTTGAAACAATTTTAAATGTCATCTCTGTGAGCTCTGAATCTCGTGTACAAATAGAAACCTCAAATTCCAGGTTTCTCATGAACTGAGACATAGGGGAAAGAGAACTTATGTAAGAGCTGTTACATAGCTCTTACCGCAGGTTATTAATTAAATGGTTAATTAATTAAAGAGAAAAGCAAGCCCCTAATTCTTTAACTAAAGTTCATGACAAGGAATTGATAAATGTCTGTTTATTTCCCACCGAGCCCAGAGGTTAAACATTACGTTTTACATTCTCCCACAACTGTCTGTATGTTGCTTGTTCCGTTTCCTGGTACCTCGTTCCAAGCTTCCCGCATCCTAAAGGAGTCAAGTGCACAGTGCCTGGCTCTTAGTAGGTGCTCAGTAAATAACGTCAGCTTCTTAGCATCATCAGAGAAGCCTGTCTTCTATGGAGCCCATGGGCTCATTGCAGTCCCTGATCTGGGTTTACGTCATGGGAACTTTTCTCCTCGTACTCCATGACATCACTCCGTTTAATATTAAATATATATATATATACACATACATCAGCAGCGCCATGTCACACCCTTTAAAACTGGATTTCATTAGCTTCTCGTTGCCGCACTGGACACCACAAAGTCTGCTCATTTCATATATCATCTCAGATTTGAAAAGCACATGAAAATGTTTCTCCATTTTCAATATTGCGTGAGTAATGTTCCCATTGAAAAGTAATGGAGGGAGTTGTCACTTGTCAGCACAGTTATTAAGGAGGACGAGTCTCAGATCTTTCTCTCATAATAAAATAAATCTGTCAGAAAATCATCGTGCTCACAGTTTCTCATGCCACCAGGCGATGGAGACTTGGCTGTGGTTGCTCCTTCAGTGTCCCCAGGTCATGGTGTCCTGGGGTGGCTTCCCTGGGCCCCCGCTGGCACCCTCCCTGCTGGGTGCCCTCCTCCTGGGCACGCGTGCACGTCATTATTGCCAAGAAAGCTGTCAGCAACTTGGCAAACAAAACCACTCATTTTCCCCCAAAGCACTGATATTTTACCCCCAAAGATATCTTCAACTTTCTTTCCCCTTGGTTATTTTCTGTGGTATATTAACATTAGTTTAACTTTGAATTCACTCTTTTCTGACTCTTCAGAAGCAATAGAAAGGAACGTTAATGGCAGCTCAATATGAATTAGGAGTATCCCGTTGAATTCCACAGCTGAGACGTTAATAGAATTTTTAAAATCCTTCAGATGTTAATTAAATGTATACATTTATGTCACAGGTTTCCCAAACAAGCAGCGAGGAGTCCTTTTCTCCTCGGCTGGATTTAACTGCAGCTTTGGAATGTGTTTTCATGTTGGGCGTTACTTTCCTGTATGGTCCATTGGCTTCTCGTAATTGAATTTTGAACTTCTTTACAAAAGAATTAAAAGATGATTTTGCAGTGGAAAAGTGGGAAGGAAAGTTTAGAAAATTCCCTGTAACATGATGGCTCGGTGATGATGGACGCCCAGCAGTCAGTTCCTGGGATATGTGTGCGTGCACATGGGTACACATACAGCTCATCCATATGGGTACATGCACAGCTCGTACCTGGGGGTACATGCACAGCTGGTACATGTGGGTACATGCACAGCTGGTACATGCACAGCTTATACATGGGGATGCACACACAGCTCATCCATGTGGGTACATACACAGCTGGTACATGTGGGTACACACACAGCTGGTACATATGGGTATGTGCACAGCTCATACATGGGGTATACACACAGCTGGTACACATGGGTACACGCACAGCTGGTACATGTGGGCACATGCACAGCTCATACATGGTATACACGCACAGCTGGTACACATGGGTACATGCACAGTGGGTACATGTGGGTATGTGCACAGCTCATACATGGGGGTACACACACAGCTGGTACACATGGGTACACGCACAGTTCATACATGGTGTACACGCACAGCTGGTACACGTGGGTACATGCACAGCTCATACATGGGGGTACACACACAGCTGGTACACATGGGTACACATACAGTTAATACATGGTGTACACACACAGCTGGTACACGTGGGTACACGTACAGTTCATACATGGTGTACACACACAGCTGGTACATGTGGGTACATGCACAGCTTGTACATGTGGGTACACACAGGGCTTGTGCAGGGCTTCTTCAGGGCTTCTTCAGGGCTTCTGTATTTTGCAGCAACTGTGCAGGTGGGATTCACCTCCCCAATCTGTGAACTGCAGCCCTTCCCCAAATGCTAACTTTATTTTTGCTTTTCAGTCTCGGAAAGGGAGTGACCCAGACAAAGAGAAGAAAGGCCTGGAGAGTCGGGCGGACAGCATCGGGAGCGGTCGAGCCATCCCAATTAAACAGGTAACACAGCTACCCCCCTTCCCGGCCCTGTAGCCGGAGACACACCCCGGGCCTCCTCGCCGTGAGGCTGGCTCGCGCGCCAAGGTTTGTTTGATGTGCTCCGCTGATGAATGTAGAAGTCACTCACTTGACATCAATTAGAAGAGGTTCCTGTGTGTATTAAAATAGGATCATTAGAATAAGAAGAGGGGGAATGTGACAGCAGACCTAATGAAGTGCAGTCTGCCCGCCTGCATATGGAGTGCGTTTCGAGACCGCGCTGGCTTCAAAGGCTGCCTTTGTGGCGCGGCTTTGATTGGGCCGCTGGCCGCCAGGCAACAGGGGTAAATCAGATCCCGATACAAGAGCCCCTTGTGATCACAGGAATAGCCCGACGTGGCCCTAATTTGCCTCGCAGACGGACATCTGAACACGGTTTCAGGCTGGTTTGTAACAACGAGGCAATTAGTTGTGATAATCATAGCCGGTGTGTCAGCTGTGTGCTCTTGTTTGTAATTTGCTAATGAAGGAATTGTAACTTTGATTAGGTTCAGTTTCATTTAGACCTTATTATATAAAGGAACATTTACAGCTGTAATGTGGGGCCTTAATTAAACTTCCTCATTACACAACAGGACTCGAACGCAGGCATTTGTTTTGGCCTATGTCGCTAGCCTGGAATCGGTTTTCATTAGCCCAGAAGCCGGGTACCAAATGACTTTATGTCTCAAGGAAAAGGGGAATTCACAAGACCTATTTGGCTGTGATAGTTCCCGGGGAAATGAAATGAAAGTGTTCAGCCCAGCAGCGTGCCTTCTGGAAATGCCATCTTTTAGTTTGCTGAAGAAGGCAGGGTGGTTTCGAGTGTTTTCTGCTTAAGGAGAGGAGGAGTCAGTGGGCAGGATGACAGCTGTGCCTCTGCGCTGGTACCTGGACACGTTCACGAATCCTGTAGGAGCTTGTGTTGGCACTGGCCACCCTTCAGGAGGGCTAGAGTCTTTCCACTTGAAACAGGTAGCCTCCGGCTTCACTTGGGGACGGGGCAGTTTCTGCGTGCAGGTGTGGGGCGGGCCCCACCGTCACAGGTGAGATAGACACGGAAATCCACAGGGTTTCACAAGACTCCTTCAGAGATGGGGGAACTGATGTGTAGGCTGGCACGGAGAGCCACTGAGAGCAGTCTCCTTTCCTCCTCCTGCTGTTTGCCTTTTTGTTTTTAATTGCAGTATAGTTGATCTACAATGCTGTGTTTAATTTCTGCTGTACAGCAAAGTGACTTAATTATATGTATGTGTATATATATGTCTGTACATATACATATACATATACATACATTCATATGTATTTATGGGGTATGTTTATGGGGCTTCCCAGGTGGCACTAGTGGTAAAGAACCCACCTGCCAATGCAGGAGACATAAGAAACTCGGGTTCGATCCTTGGGTCGGGAAGATCTCCTGGAGGAGGAAATGGCAACCCATTCCAAATTTCTTGCGTGGAGAATTCCGTAGACAGAGGAGCCTGGGGGTCTGCAGTGCCTGGGGTCGTGCAGAGTTGGACACGACTGGAGTGGCTGAGCACGCCACTGTATGCATAGTGAGCCCTTGGTGCGTGGAGGCCCTCCTCTGTCTGTGGAGTTCTCCAGCCGAGAAGACTGGAGTGGGCTGCCATTTCCCCCTCCCGGAGATCTTCCTGACCCAGGGATCGAACTCAGGTTTCTTATGTCTCCTGCAGGTGGGTTCTTTTCCACTAGCGCCATTTGGAAAGCCCCATAAATACACCCCCCTGACACACATGCACATATATATACACGTGTGTGTGTGTGTACATGTACATATATATATATTTGTCTGTGTTGGTTTCTCACAGGATACTGAGCCCGTTCCCTGTGCTGTAGAGCAGGGCCCTGTTGCTGATCCGTCCTGTGTGTAACCCCGTACCCCCTGTCCTTCACTTGCACCCCCTCATGTACATATACATATACATACATTCATATGTATTTATGGGGTATGTTTATGGGGCTTCCCAGGTGGCACTAGTGGTAAAGAACCCACCTGCCAATGCAGGAGACATAAGAAACTCGGGTTCGATCCTTGGGTCGGGAAGATCTCCTGGAGGAGGAAATGGCAACCCATTCCAAATTTCTTGCGTGGAGAATTCCGTAGACAGAGGAGCCTGGGGGTCTGCAGTGCCTGGGGTCGTGCAGAGTTGGACACGACTGGAGTGGCTGAGCACGCCACTGTATGCATAGTGAGCCCTTGGTGCGTGGAGGCCCTCCTCTGTCTGTGGAGTTCTCCAGAGAGAAGACTGGAGTGGGCTGCCATTTCCCCCTCCCGGAGATCTTCCTGACCCAGGGATCGAACTCAGGTTTCTTATGTCTCCTGCAGGTGGGTTCTTTTCCACTAGCGCCATTTGGAAAGCCCCATAAATACACCCCCCTGACACACATGCACATATATATACACGTGTGTGTGTGTGTACATGTACATATATATATATTTGTCTGTGTTGGTTTCTCACAGGATACTGAGCCCGTTCCCTGTGCTGTAGAGCAGGGCCCTGTTGCTGATCCGTCCTGTGTGTAACCCCGTACCCCCTGTCCTTCACTTGCACCCCCTCCCCCTCCCCCTCGGCACGTCTGTCCTCTGTGTCTGTGAATCTGGTTTTGACTGCTCCTAAAGGCTTTCTCTCCTGTAGAGATGCAGGCACAGTTGCTTATTCTTTGTGCAATTACTTATTGATATAAACTTAACTCTCCACATAAGGCAATTTTAATGTGTAATTTTCAATCTGTTGATGCTCTTTCAACTAGAATTGAGAAAATCACTGAACTCTTTCCCTCTCATTTAAAATATCCATCCTGGGACATTTCCTTTCGGGGGTGCTGGATCGTGTACCCCGTGGGCTTGGGTGGGCGTGCTGGCCACCACCCCAGTCAGGCTGGTCCCTGGTGTGGGTGGGGCCTCCCTTCCCTCAGTTTCTGCCCTGCTCCTCTGCACAAGGGCTTGCTGTAGAGGCCAGGTTTTCCATCTGCATGCTGCTGGAGGCTGATGGTCAAGGGTAAGTCAGGTATTACCCTGTTCTGGAAAGCCTTCAGTAGTAAATGTTCAAAATAATCCAGCTTACTCCTTCAGCCGCCGTCTGGTTTCCTGGGGCATCCTGACACAGGCAGCCCAGCCAGCTGCTGTCTCTCGTAGCTGCCTCTACGTACAGACATGGGAAACCCGCGTCCTGGAGACCATACCTGGTGGGTCAGAGTACCCTAGAGGCAGAACATGCCCAGCCTTGGACTCCGCATCTGGGAATTGGGCTTCAGATAATACGAGTCCCTTGGGATGCTGAGATGAGGAGACGTCAGAGAGGATTTTTAGATTCTGGTAAAACCATTCATTGTGCTCAGGACATATCGGAGCCTTGCTGTGAGCCGCACAGGCTGGTGTGTGTTTGCACACAGACGTATAGATACATCTATATTTTTATAGAGGAACGGAGACCCTTAGAGGTAGTCTGGACTCCTCAGCCTGCCAGGGATGACATCAGCTAGTAGAAATGAAGTGAGAGGATTGTGGAGGACGGGGCTCAGATAGAGCCTGCCAGAATGTTCTAGACACTGCAGGCCTGAACGATTAAGTGACCGCTTAGTATTTGCTAAGCATTCACATAACAGCTCTCTGAACTCTCAACGTTGCCACAGTTGACATAACTGTGTTATCTTCATTTTTAAATTAAATCCTTATGGTGCAAGCTTTCCAAACCAGGCCCTTTCGGAAGCCGAGGGGCCGGGATTCAAACCTGGCCCCTGAGCCCAGGCACCCGTGCACTACGCTGCCTGTTGGCCAGAAGCCTTCAGAAAGCTTAGGAAGGGAACTCCCTGGCAGTCCAGTGGTTAGGGCTCTGCACTCTTACTGCCAAGGGTGTTCGACCCTTGGTTGAGGAACTAAGATCCCACAAGTGACACGGCACAGCCAAGAAATAAAAAGAAAGCTTAGGAAGCAGAGTTACATGCCTTGAATTAAACGTGTGCCCCCAGCCTCAGACAAATACCTCGTGCCCAAGGAGAGGAATCTTCTGAAATATGCCTGCAGCACCACACGTCTGCAGGGACACAGGTCCATGCGCCTCTGTCCAGGGTTGCCTGGGGTCCCTGCATCCTTTCTCCATTGCCTGTCCTTCCCACTAGCATCTGAGCCCCTGTCTCCAAGCTCAGCCCCCGTTCGGGACTGGGTCTGCGTGTTGGGGCCCTGAACCCTGGCTCACGGGCCCTAAAGACAGAGAAGTCTTCCTCCTGAGCTTCCGGGTCTTCCGTGGGGCTGGGCTGGGGGTGGATTGGGGACAGGCCAGTATATTTGATCATCACAGGCTCTCTCTCCACCCCGGCACACAGGAGTCTTGTCTGGGGCGGTTCAGGACACGGGTGAGGCCGTGTGTGTCTCCATCACGCTTGGCAGCCTGACGCGTGTCTTTGCAGACGGAGCGTGTTCCGGTGGGTAATTTTAACCGTGTCCGGCTCACGTTTTACAGCTTGCCTGTTGGCTGTAAGATGGAGGCTCTCCTTGGCCCAGTGTGGGAGGAGCTGTCCACGGATGGTGGGCAACGATCCTATCTCCCCTCCTTCCCCCATGAAAGCTTTCTCATGGAGAATGTGACTTATCTTCTGCAAAATAACTTCCGTGTTTGAGTGCCTGGGCCCAGCTCCGCGTTCTTTGTCCTCTCTGAGTCTCTGGAGATTCGGCTCAGAGACGTCTGCTCCTCTTCCGTCTGCCTCTCCTTCCTCCTCCTCCTCCTCCTCCATCTGCCTCCTCTTCCCAGCCTCCTCCTGCTAGACTGTGGCGATCTAGTCTCTTCGAATAGAAATGTAAAAGCAAAAAGCAAGAAGAAAAAGCCAGAGGCCCGGCTCAGCGGCGAGTGGGCTTGTCACGTATTAATTTTTCATTGCTGTGGAGAGTTGTACATACATAATCACTTGATTGCAGTGGGAGTTAGGGAGCTCCTATGGTGTCATTTGCATAAATCTTGTTAAGTCAATGGCAGTTAATGAAGTACAAATGAGCCCGGAGAAGGTGACATGCAAATCGTGGGTGGCAGATGGGAGGTCTGTTTGGGGGACGGCAGCTGTGTGCTCTTTTTTTATTTCTCTCTCTCCCGAGTTTTTTCATCTCTATATGATGGTCCATATACTCAGCCTGTCCTGTTTTGCTTCCGAACTCCTCCTGCCTCTGATGTTCACCCTGAAAACAGAGACCTCAGGGCCTCACCTTGCACCCAGTCACACACACTAGTATGTGGACATTTGAATTTGTAGAATCTGGATGAGAGGGTTAGACATCATCACCGACTCAATGCCTGTGAATCTGAGCAAACCCCAGGAGACAGTGGGGGACCGGAAAGCCTGGCGTGCAGCAGTCCGTGGGGCTGTAAAGAGTCAGGCATGACCGAGCAACTGAACAACAATGTTCTTGGTCGGTTGATCTGGCTCACGCCATTGAAAATACCTGTGTGTATCTTCTGTATGTGAGGACAAAAGGGGAAACAAGCAAACGCCTCACTAAGTGTTGTCTCGTGGGGTTTCAGAGAGTGAAAAAGTGAAGAATACTGTCTGCTTTATCATGCTTCTGTCTGTCTGTCCTTCCTCCCCTGCAGACAGACTGATGGTGTTTATCTGGTTAAGATCCCTCCCAACCCCTGGCCCCTCTTGACAGGTGAGCCCTAAGGGGTGGGCTTCCGCAGGTTAGTTGGGGGGGGGGACTCCAGAATAGCATTGTAGATGCCCCCTGTAAATCTGGCTGCAGCGAGGACCCCTGAGTCTGCGTGGACCCGCTCAGCAAGGCCCCACAGGCCTGTCTCACGAGGCTGGGGTGCGCCTGGCCTGGCGGCTTTTGTCTTGGAGATTTAAGTGCTGGCGAGGCTCAGAGAGTCGTTAGAGATTAACAGGCGAGACACTGCATCTGCTTGCTTCCTGCTTTCAGAATTTTATTTTTTTTAAATTTCGTCCACTGGTTGCTATTTTGAAAGAAAGAAGTTCCTGTTGTCCTTGAACAAACGCAGGCAGAGCGGTACGTGCGGGGAACTGGGCTGTGGCAGGCCTGGGAGCCACCCGCTCTGCCCGGTCCAACCTGGGGGCACTTTCTCGGAACCTGGGTCTGAGGTACTACTGGAGACCCAGGTCATAATTCTGGGATCCATGGAAACACCAAACACTAAGTGTCTTCACGTGATTTTCTATTTGTGTTCTTTCCTTTTTGTTAACCTAGTTGGGAGCGTTTTATTTCGTCTTTTAAATTTTATTGGAGCAGAGTCGATCTACAATGTTGCGTTAGCTTCAGGTGTACGCAAAGCGAGTCAGTTATATGTATGCACACGTGTGTACTAAGTCATCTCAGTTGTGTCCGACTCTGTGCAGCCCCATGGACCGTAGCCCACCTGGCTCCTCTGTCCGTGGGGATTCTCCAGGCAAGGGTACTGGAGTGGGTTGCCATGCCCTCCTCCAGGGGACCTTCCCGACCCAGGATTGAACCCGTGCCTCCTATGTCTCCTGCACTGCAGGAGGATTACCACCAGGGCCAGCTGGGAAGCCCCTCGTTATAGGTATACATGTATTCAGTCTGTTGTAGAGTCTCTTCTCTTATAGGCTATCACAGATGTTAAGTAGAATTCCTTGTGCTATATACGGTAGATCCTTTGTGGTTTCACGTGACTTTTCAAAGAATTCTGAATTTTGGCCTTGAACCCTGATGGGACTTCGGCCACCTCTGGGGCAGAGAGCCACCAGAGAGCACAGAGCCCTTCCTGTAGCCCCTGAAGCTGTGGGGAAGCCCCTCCCTGGACATAGAGGCAGAGCGGCCTGGGTGGCCTTGCCCAGCACCCTGCCATCACCACGAGCCGCTGTGAAGCCGTGTGTGTGTTTGATTCTCAGTCGAGTAGAAAGCAGCAGTCATCAATTCAGTGAAAGGAACTTCGGGTTAACCCCCTGGCCACCTGCCGCTAGGCCTCTGACCTGCGTGGTCTGGGACCTGGAACGCACACCAGGGACTGGATCGCGTGACATCTGCAGAATAAAAGCCACCGACGCCACTCACTTTTGATGCCCCCGGAACGCCTGACACCGTCCACAGCCAGCTGGTCAGGCATCCAGCCATCATCTGCTTTCACAGAGCCACCAAGACTGGTGAGCGGGCGAAACTGTAGACAGACTGGATGAGAAGGAAAGGGGTGGCCCTGCCCTTCTCCCAGGACACACGGGCCATGTCCACAGGGCTCCTGCTTGCCCCGACCACCGCCGGGCCCTGCCCTTCTCCCAGGACACACGGGGCTGTGTCCACAGGGCTCCTGCTTGCCCCCGGCCACCATGGGGCCCTGCTCTTCTCCCAGGACATGTCGGGCCGTGTCCACAGGGTTCCTGCTTGCCCCGACCACCGCGGGGCCCTGCCCTTCTCCCAGGACACACGGGGCCATGTCCACAGGGCTCCTGCTTGCCCCTGGCCACCGCGGGGCCCTGCCCTTCTCCCAGGACACACGGGGCCGTGTCCACAGGGCTCCTGCTTGCCCCTGGCCACCGTGGGGCCCTGCCCTTCTCCCAGGACACACGGGGCCGTGTCCACAGGGCTCTTGCTTGCCCCCGGCCACCATGGGGCCCTGCCCTTCTCCCAGGACACACGGGGCCGTGTCCACAGGGCTCCTGCTTGCCCCAACCACAGCGGGGGCCCTGCCCTTCTCCCAGGACACACGGGGCCGTGTCCATGTGGATCCTGCTTGCCCCGACCACAGCGAGGCCCCTGGGCACCAGTACCCTGAGAAGACATTGCTCACCCATGTGGCAAATCAGCTCTGCCTGCACCCACCGGGGCCCAGTCCACTCCCCAGAAGCAGGTAATTTGCTGACGCCGACCTGGCGCCCTGAAACCTAATTTACCTCACTTGGGTGCACAGCGCCCGGGGAGAACCGCGTCCAGCCTGGATCCCGGCAGACGTCGCCAATTATGATGATTAATTTAATGGGTCAGGTGGGGGCATCACATGCTTTTCAACCGGCTCCTCAGACATCACAGTGTCATTGGCAGAACACTCTGGAAGGTCTGGATGCCTCGATGGGAACTTCCCTTCGCCCATCTGCCATGAGAGGGCAGACCCTCCACAGCCCCCTGACGCTTTGGCTCATGTCGGTGGATGGCGGCATGGTCTGTACAAAATGCTGAAAATGCTGCAAGAAATGACATTGACCACAAAATACAAGGCCCAGAGTTTGTGTGTAAGTCTACAGAGCAGGTTAACCTAGTCCCTCCCTTGGCCAGAAGGGCTACAGGAGGGCGGCACAGGGGATGCTTGGAGCACTTTCTGTGCTGCTAAGCGGGGGTCTTCTCTGGTGGCCTCGTGGGGACGAACCCATCTGCCCGTGCGGGGACACAGGTTCCGCCCCTGGTCTGGGAAGATCCCACCTGCCTTGCAGGGGCTAAGCCTGTGACCCACAACTGTTGCGCCAGGGCTCTGGAGCCCGTGAGCTGCAACTGCTGGAGCCCACGCGCCCTGGAGCCTGTGCTCTGCAACAAGAGAGACCCCCGCAGTGAGAGAAGCCCTCATCCTGCAGGAAAGAAATGCTCCCTTTTGCTCAGCCTGTATCTCCCTCTCAACAGTGCACCTTATGACAGTTAAGGCCAGCTTCCCAGGTGGTGCTGGTGGTAAAGAATGTGCCTACCGATGCAGGAGTCACAAGAGATGCAGGTTCGATCCGTGAGTGGGGAAGATCCCCTGGAGGAGAGCATGGCAACCCACTCCAGTATTCTCGCCTAGAGAGTCCCATGGACAGAGGAGCCTGGCAAGCTGTGGTCCATAGGGTTGCAAAGAGGTGGACCCAACTGAAGTGACCTCACACTCAAGGCCAGCTTGGATTTCTTTGTGAATAGAAAGTCTGAAACAAGTGAGCACTTGCTTTCTGGCAGGAGGAATCCCACTGGCTGTCAGAATGTCATATTTTATGTCCATCAACAGGTGAATGGTTAAAAACGATGTGCATGGATTCAATGGAACGTTCCTCAGGCATAAAAAGGAATGAAATGATGCCATCTGCAGCAACAGGGATGGGCCTAGAGATGATCATACTGAGTGAAGTGAGTCAGACAGTGAAGGACAAATACCATATGACATCACCTATACGTAGAATTTAAAACCATGTTACAAATGAACTTACTCACAAAACCGAAACAGACTCACAGACACAGAAAACAAACTTGTAGGTGCCCAAGGGGAAAGTGGGAGAGATGGATAAATTTGGACTTCAGGACGAACAGACACACACTGTCCTGGGCTTAGTCGTTCCATTGTGCCCAACTCTCTGTGACCTCATGAACTATAGCCCACTAGGCTCCCCCGTCCCTGGGATTCTCCAGGCAAGAACACTGGAGGGGGTTGCCATTTCCCTCTCCAATGCATGAAAGTAGAAAGGGAAAGTGAAGTCGCTCAGTCGTGTCCAACTCCTAGAGACCCCACGGACTGCAGCCCACCAGACTCCTCCGTCCACGGGATTCACCAGGCAAGAGTACTGGAGTGAGTGCCATTGCCTTCTCCCTTCCCAAAGCTAGTCTTCCCCTCCTCAGTCAGAACCACACCCTGCTCTGCTCATTCGCCAGTGTCTCCGCCTGCTTAGAAAGCCCTCCGATTGACCGATGGTTGGTGTGTTCGATCTATAGTAAGAGCTCTGGCCGTCCTCCTGGCTCTCACTCTGTACCAGTGACTGTGTTAGACGCTTTAGTCACATGACCTCACTTAATTCTCTGCCAACCTCAGACACAACTCACGGCCCATGACAGATGAGGCGTCCCGGGCCTAGGGAGGTCGGGTCACCCCGCCGAGGTTACCGAGCTGGGAGGGCGGAGGTGGGGGTCACACCCAGGAATCGTCTAGCATATGTGGCCACAGGAGCCTTTGCCATCCCCCTGTGACTGAATCTGTGCCTGCAGCAACCATCTGCTAGACCAGGCTAAAGGTCACGGCATGGTATCCTCCTTGTGGGGTTCCAGCAGGGCAGGGTGTTTATGTGCGGTGGGGGGCTGTCCTCTAAAGCACGTGCTGTCTGGCTCCTGGACCAACTGCAGTCCTTGGGCTACAGCCACATCAAGGTCACCCGTAAGCCCAGAGAAGAACTGGCTCACGAGGGATGCCAGCATCACCAGATGGCTGGGCGTCGGGGTCCCCCGGGGTTCCTTCCCTTCCGTTCTCATGCATATTGAGCTCCCAGCTTTGGTTGGTCCCTCAGCTTGCGCTTGTTACAGCCTGCCTGTTCTCAGGGTCCATTTCACGTGCGTTCCGTTCCAGGAGGTGCAGCGTCCTCTCTCCTCGCTGCCCTGACACCTTGTCAGGTCTTGGGATTTTGCCTCTGTCTTTACTGCCTTGTGGACACATGCATCATTCATGCTCTCTGCGTCCCCATACTTTGGAGCCAGGAGGGGTGGGGTGGGGGTAAGAGGGGCGTGCCCTCTGCTGGTCTCTCCTGGGGGTCCACAGGGCAGGACAAGCCGGTCAGCAAGTATATATACAGCAGATGGGGTAGGCCAGGAGCGTAAGGTGTTTCTCTTTCCCTGAAACAATACCACGTTTCTCTTAAAGAAGTTGTCCCATTGGAGAGGTCATGCTCTACATTGTTAGATTTTAAGATGCAGAATAAATTTTAATCTCTCTTTCTCTAAATTTAACTCTGATTCTTGTTCATAGGATACACCGTTTAGGTGTGGCACAAGAGGCACGCCTTTTCATCTTCAAAGAACGGAAGCTCTGTCACTGATCAAGAGGATTTTAGAAAGCTGGCTTCTTCTAAACTTTTTCACTGCAGAAGAAAGTTCCTCTAAATAAATGTCTTCGTTATGTAATTTTGTTTGTAAAAATTGTTTCAGTTCAGACCTGCAGATTTCAACTCTACTGTTTTCATACTTTGCATTGATTGCTGAAGAAGGCTTTCTTATCTCTTCTTGCCATTCTTTGGAACTCTGCATACAGATGCTTATATCTTTCTTTTTCTTCTTTGCTTTTCACCTCTCTTCTTTTCACAGCTATTTGTAAGGCCTCCCCAGACAGCCATTTTGCTTTTTTGCCTTTCTTTTCCATGGGGATGGTCTTGATCCCTGTCTCCTGTACAGTGTCATGAACCTCATTCCATAGTTCAT
>SJYC01092227.1:0-17778 GCA_006408675.1 Madoqua kirkii | reverse complement strand
TATGCAGAGTATATCATGAGAAACGCTGGACTGGAAGAAACACAAGCTGGAATCAAGATTGCCAGGAGAAATATCAATAACCTCAGATATGCAGATGATACCACCCTTATGGCAGAAAGTGAAGAGGAGCTAAAGGGCCTCTTGATGGAGGTGAAAGAGGAGAGTGAAAAAGTTGGCTTAAAGCTCAACATTCAGAAAACTAAGATCATGGCATCTGGTCCCATCATTTCATGGGAAATAGATGGGGAAACAGTGGAAACAGTGTCAGACTTTATTTTTGGGGCTTCAAAATCACTGCAGATGGTGACTGTAGCCATGAAATTAGAAGACGCTTTTTCCTTGGAAGAAAAGTTATGACCAACCTAGATAGTATATTCAGAAGCAGAGACATTACTTTGCCGACTAAGGTCCATCTAGTCAAGGCTATGGTTTTTCCTGTGGTCATGTATGGATGTGAGAGTTAGACTGTGAAGAAAGCTGAGCACCTGAGAACTGATGCTTTTGAACTGTGGTATTGGAGAAGACTCTTGAGAGTCCCTTGGACTTCAAGGAGATCGAACAAGTCCATTCTGAAGGAGATCAACCCTGGGATTTCTTTGGAAGGAATGATACTAAAGCTGAAACTCCAGTACTTTGGCCACCTCATGAGAAGAGTTGACTCGTTGGAAAAGACTCTGATGCTGGGAGGGATTGGGGGCAGGAGGAGAAGGGGACGACTGAGGATGAGATGGCTGGATGGCATCATGGACTCGATGGACGTGAGTCTGAGTGAACTCTGGGAGACGGTGATGGACAGAGAGGCCTGGTATGCTGTGGTTCATGGGGTCCCAGAGTTGGACACAACTGAGCGACTGAACTGAACTGTTTTCATACTTGCCAGATTTTTGCCACATTATTCAGTCCCCTGGACAAGGAGATGGCACCCCACTGCAGTACTCTTGCCTGGAAAAGCCCATGGACGGAGGAGTCTGATGGGCTATATAGTCCATAGGGTCCCAAAGAATCAGACACGACTGAGTGACTTCACTTTCAGTCTGCATCAACCATAGCCTCTGTGACAGTGACTCGTCCCCCCAAACAAGAATGTTTACGCCCAACAGGTTCTTCTGTAGAAAAATAATTCGTATTGTGTTTAACATCCAAAACAAAGAATTTTCTGGAAACATGTGCCACCTGTGCCAACGTATCACTGGGGGTGTGAGTAACACACAGGGGCTGATGTGGAAATGAAGATCCTCAAGAAGGGAGTAAACGTGGATGGGCCTGCGGCCTTTCTCTGCTCATCTCTGAAGTATTAGAAACTTAAATCAATGAGAATTCATTTTGTACTTAAGCTTATCGTGAAGAAAATGTGGTAAAACCCTGGTCTTAGCAAAAATTAGGAAAGAACAGAATTTTAGGGATGTACTGCTATGTTACTGAAAATTGGCCCAGCCCTCTCAGAGTATAAGCTAGCAGTATATAAAGGACAAAACATTGTATTCTCTGTCCCCATAATTGCCCTTCTAGAAATTTATCCCAAGAGGATAATTCACTAGGAGAAAGGGAAAAATAGTTTAAGTGTACAAAAATGTTCATAGCAGGTTTATTTATAATACTGAGACCCTGGGAACTAAAAATACTCAACAAGCAAGGAGTTAAATTAGTGACTGTCAACTAAACGGTCGTAGGATATACAGCCTCTAAAATGGTCAATTT
The DNA here is from genome assembly GCA_006408675.1 of Madoqua kirkii. NCBI lineage: Eukaryota > Metazoa > Chordata > Mammalia > Artiodactyla > Bovidae > Madoqua > Madoqua kirkii. The sequence continues at coordinate 16,080 of SJYC01092227.1, read as the reverse complement.
CAAGGCTCTTTAGCAGTGTGAACAGTGTTTAGAAAATATTGAGAGCGAGAAACTGTATTTATCATAATTAGCACATGAGAATTTATGTCCGTTTGGCTTAAAATTGGATGAACAGGACCACAAACAAGTAAATGTGGTACAGGGTTAAAGGAGAACTTTAAACTTTTTAACTTTTTATTGAGAAATATTTTAAATGTGTGGGAAGCTGTAAAAAATCATACAGCGAGTTCCCACACACACTGCACCTGACGCCCCCTAATGTGAATAGTTTACAGGACCCTGTCTTGGTGGTTCAGTGGGTAAAGAACCTGCCTGCAACACGGGAGACACAGGAAGACGTGGGTTCAGTGTCTGGGTCGGGAAGATCCCCTGGAGCAGGGCATGGCAGCCCACTCCAGTGTTCTTGGAGAACCCCGTGAACAGAGGAGCCTGGCATGCTGGAGTCCCTGGAGCAGCAAAGAGCTGGACTCGCCGAGTGACTCGCGCTTTTTAAAAGTTGTCTGCTTACTCTCGGCCGTGCTGGGTCTTCACTGTTGTGGTGAGCGGGGACTGCTCTTTGCTGCGGTCTGAGGCCTCTTAGTGGTGGCTGCCCTTGCTTGGGAGCATGGGCTTCAGTGGATGCAGCCTGTGGGCTTGCTGGCCGCGGCTCCCGGAGTCTGGAGCGCAAGCTCGGTAGCTGTGGTGCCTGGGCTTCAGTGCTTCACGGCAGGGGGGGTCTTCCCGGACCAGGGATCAAACCCACATCTCCTGCATTGGCCAAGTGGAGTCTTTACCACTGAGGCACGAGGGAGCCTGGCACTGACCCTTTTGAGTTGTAATATGTACAACTCAAAAATATTTCATAGCCTGCCAGAAAGGACAGCTGAGATGGTCCTGGTATAATTTTTCTTCTTCTTCTTCTTCTTCTTTTAGTCTTCCATTGATTTACCTTCTGAGAACCAATTAAGTGCTTGTTTAGACCCTCTGTGTTGGGAGGAAGGGGGAAAGAGGGACAGTTTGAAATTTGCTGGACCTTTGAGCTGAAATTTCAGCTGAAATTTGCTGGACCCTCATTGGGAAAGACCCTGATGCTGGGAAAGATTGAAGGCAGGAGCAGAAGGGGACAACACAGGGTGAGATTGTTGGATGGTGATGACCAACTGCATGGACCTGAGTTTGAGTGAGCTCTGGAGTTGGTGATGGACAGGGAGGCCTGGCGAGCTGCAGTTCATGGGGTCACAAAGAGTTGGACACAACTGAGAGGCTGAACTGAACTGGACCTCTGAGGAGGGGCTGGAGGGGACCGAGAGAGGAGGGTCTGCGAGGTGTGGAATGTGAGTGGACCTGGCGAGATAGATCTGAGAGTGGGCGGCAGGGTCCAGACAAGGCTGGCCAAAGGCTTGGGAGGCACGCACCTGGTCACTTCTCAACAGATCCTGAGGGGTGACCAATAGCCGTCAATTTCTTTCATTTAAAAACTGGTCAGTGTGTTTATCAGACCACAGCTCTGCTGTGAGTGCTGTGGAGTCTGACTTTGTGCCAGGTTGGTGCAGAGTAGGAAGGAAGCTTTTCACAGGGAACCATTCAAACCAAGACCTGTTTGGGTTTGTTCCCTATCGCACTTTGCTGGAAAATTCAAAATGTATATATTTTTCTTCAGTAGTTTATTTGGGCTTCCCTGAGGGCTTAGTCGGTTTAGAATCTGCCTGTAATGCAGGAAGCTGCCTGCAGTATAGTAGTTCCGGGCTGGATCCCTGGGTCAGGAAGATCCCCTGGAGGAGGGCATGGCAACCCACTCCAGTGTTCTTGTCTGGAGAATCTCCACAGATAGAGGAGCCTGGCGGGCTACAGTCCACAGGTTACAAGAGTAGGGCCCGACTGCGCGATTCAACCACCAGACCACCAATTTATCTCAGAGAATGAAGAATCTAAGTGTGTATGTTTATATATGTATTGATGTACACATATATTTATATAATATATTAGCTTGCTACTTATGTATGTTAGCCATAAGAGTTCTTTTTTGCTGTGGTCATCCCATTTTTGCCCAGATAACCAGATGCTCTTACTGGGTGGGTCCTGGAATTACAGTGTTGCTTTAGCACAACAGATTGGAGAAGGCAATGGCAACCCACTCTAGTATTCTTGGCTGGAGAATCCCAGGGACGGGGGAGCCTAGTGGGCTGCCGTCTATGGGGTCGCACAGAGTCGGACACGACTGAAGTGACTTAGCAGCAGCAGCATAACAGATATGCTGGTTTTTGGTTTTTGTTTTAAGCTAGAAGCAATCTCCATTTTACAGATAGGACAACTGAGTCCCAAGAAGGTTAAATGACTTACCTGAGGCTGCACTTTAGTATGTGGCAGGATGCTTACTCCAAGGTCCTTTCCACTCTTAACATCTTGGGCATTTTCTTCTTGGAGGTTTTTTGGTGAAGGAAAAAAATAATAATGTTTGCAGATATTTTTATTGTTTGTGACTGGCCATGTTTTTCTACATTGGATCTTTCAGTTTCATCCTGTTTGATCTGACTGTTTTAAAAAGGAGGAAGAGAAGAAATAAAAAGCATTGCATTTCAAGGGACTTGGTTCCCAATCAGAACCATTTGTGTGTGTGTCTGCATTTATTCAGCAGCCTCTCTGCTTGTCCATCACCCCAGGAGGCTGTGTGCTGTTACCCTTCACATTTTATAGATGAGAAAGCTGAGGCTCAGCTTACATGGGTTCATACAGCCGATGGGAGGCAAAGCTCAACCCAAATCTGCTTCTTTCCGAAACCTGTGGTCTTCACACTGAGTGGCCTCGCCTACCACTGGGCTTCCCACGTTATACTAAAAATCCAGGCCCAGGACAAGGTGCAGGGGCGCGTGCGGATGCGTTTCCAAAACAGCACCTGCGCTGCGAGGTCTTTGGTGGGGGCGTCCCCACGCCGCGGCACAGCCAGTCCCGCAAGGCCCCTCTTGCATTCTCTAAGTATATTCCACAGCAGTTGTTTGTAATTGGAGTATCTGGAATTCACTGTGGTTTTAATTAGTTGATTACTAGTTCTTTAAAATGTACAGTCCTCACTGTGGGTCTTGCAAATTGGTAACTGGTAGCTACCAGTATAATTAAATATTTCAGAGCACTTGGCTACAGTAGCATTGAACTGTGAAGAAATAATGTCGTCGAGCCAATCAAAAAGAGATCCTTGTAAACTCATTTACCGCGGCACTGTGTGCTAGGCTCATTGTGGAGATGCTTATTGCAGGAGAAATTAAAGATACAATTTTGTGCTAAGAGGCAATGTAGAAATTAGTTCCTGAATTACTTGTTAATTGATTTGGTAATTCCCTTGGGTTTCTGCATGCTCTTCCCCCCACCTCTTTTTGTTGTTGCGTTCAGTTAACAGTGACTATTCCCAGAGCAATAAAAATATTTTTCTCACTTAGATCAGATATGTCCTCACATCAGACTGCCCACAGTGATATTTGCAGAACTTAAAAAAAAAAAAAAAACCTGCCTTCAGCACATCAGGCTTATTGTTGTCTGATGTGTACTCATCACAGAATCATGGTGACCCACGCGTTCCCGGGACTGGATTATCTCAACAAAAGAGAAGCGTGTTTTTATGTCCCGTGTTGGAGGGAGGCTTCCCTGGGTTTTGTTGTTTGTTTGTTTCCTAATGGAAACCCTCTTTTTATTATCAACAGAGGAAGAGATTCCACAGAGCTGATTTATGAAAGTCTTTTCTTATTGTTTGCAATTCAGCAAGAATAACCATACAAAACACTATTTGTGGACGGGTGCAGATTGCTCCTAGAAATGATATGAGAGGAAAATGAGACCTGTTTCTCTGCGTTGAAATTGAGGTGTCTCCGAGAAGCACTCTGTGGGCCCTAGGTTGGCGGGGGCGCCTCTGGGGCCTGGCTCCGGGTCACGGCCGCCCCCTCCCTGCCTCCTCCCCCCTCCGGGGGGAACGGCTCTGGGGTGGATGCACATATTTCTGCTGCTTCTGTGAAGGGGGCAGGTGCTGTTATCCTTCTAGATTTTTGAAAGAAGCACTTGACCGCCCTTTGGACAGCTGTCAGCAATAGTGGCCTTGGCCTTGTTGCAAAGAACATATTTTTTTTTTTATCCAACGATTTGGCTTAGTAAATTATGGTGCATCAACATGACAGGACATTATTCAGCCTCCAAAAATGATAATTAAAATGATTATGTGTGTTATATAGGGAAAGAAACAGCAAAGTAGTTTATATACATAATTGCATTAAAATGTCTCTGCTTGAGAACGCATTTTTAACATCATGTTGGTTGTACTTATGGCCTGAAAAGTACCATAAATGACTTTCTAAAAAATACATATTAGTGCATTAATTTTAGGTTCATCTGTTATTTTCTTCTATTGCTCTGCCCTTCCCTCCTCCGTGATCACCTGCACATATAAACATCATAACAGTTTGCTCAGCTTAGGGCAGTTGGTGTTTATTTCAGTGTCTGCTGTGAAAATTAGATGGTGATATTTTGTTTTCAGTTGGGAAAAGCAAAAGATGTTTGCGTTTAGCATTGCATCTAAGTCTTTATAAATCTGGCACGATTGCTCACTTAGCAAGTTAAGTATATTTGCGTGTTTGTCAGTATATACAATAAATAGTAATGTTTAATCTGACTTTCATATCTCCCTTTGGGGCTTCCCTGATAGCTCAGTTGGTAAAGAATCCTCCTGCTATGCAGGAGACCCCAGTTCAATTCTGGGAATCGAACGGAAGGGTAGCCTATCCCTTGAGAAGGGATAAGCTACCCACTCCAGTATTTTGGGCTTCCCTTGTCGGTCAGCTGGTAAAGAATCCACCTGCAATGCAGGAGACCTGGGTTCAATCCCTGGGTTGGGAAGATCCCCTGGAGAAGGGAAGGGCCACCTACTCCAGTATTCTGGCCTGGAGAATTCCACGAACTGTGTAGTCCATAGGGTCCCAAAGAGCCGGACACGGCTGAGCACTTTCACTTAGCCAAGTGAATTCTTTACCACTAGCGCCACCTGGGAAGGACTGATCTGTTTAGAAGCCATGGCGACTGTGGGCGCACCAGGAATAGGAGACGCTCACAGGCTAGGTTGTTAGGCTCGCGGGGTGCCACCCCCGTGGGCAAGCGGCTGCTCGGCCAGTTCTCGGCCCCAGCGGACGGAAGGCACACTCTCTCCACTCAGATAGACCCTTCCCAGCTACCCCTGGCTGGGCTTGCTGGCACTTTTCTCATAACCTGGTTCATCAGGGACCCACAAAGTCCAGCCTCATCCTTGTGCACTTGGGTCGTGTTGTTCCTGACTCCACCTCCACGTCTCTGCTCCTCACGGCTTAAGTGTCTTCTCATGGAACTAGCTCTCCTGGAAGTTACTTCACGAAAGCTCCTACGCAGGGGGCCCATCACTTATGTCTACAGATTGATTCAGACACACCAACGTTGAGCTTCATAACCCCAGAAACAAAGGTCCTCCCAAACCCACTGCAGTATTCTTGCCTGGAAAATCCCATGGACAGAGGGGCCAGGCAGGCTACGGACCACAGGGTCGCAGAGTCGGACACGACTGAGCTCACACGCACAGAGGCTCCCTTGACACCGCTAACCTCGACTGAGTTAGACCCACCTGCCTTCCCTTTGTGGAGGACCCAGTGATGGTTACCTTGGAGAAGAAAGCAGGAATCCCACCGTGGACCCTCAGGTGGGGGGAGTCTCACAACCCTGGGCTGGCCTGCAGCCTGGGTTTGTGTTTCTTTCTCCATACATCCCCTTGAGTTGAGGGATTATTAGAAGGACACCACTGTAGATATTTTTATTTGAAAATGTATGTGACGTGAGTTTGGATAAACTTCGGGAGTTGATCATGGACAAGGAGGTCTGGTGTGCTGCAGTCCATGGGATCGCAGAGTTAGACACGACTGAGCGACTGAACTGAACTTTATCTTCTAACGTGTAACCATGTCTTACATTTGAATGCTTCTTTTTTTAATGTGTATGTGTGTGTGTGTACATATGTTAAAGTATAGTTGACTTGCAATCTTGTGTCATCTCAGGTGTACAGCAAACTGAATAACTTAGACGTATACACATACCACCTTTCTTTTCCCAAGATTCTTTTCCCATACAGGTCATTATAAAGTACTGAGTCGATTCCCAGGCAATACAGCAGGTTCTTATTAGTTATCAATTTTATAACTGTTTTCTATGATTTATCAGTTAAATTACAGATTTATGACTCCAAGCATTTGAATGAAATTTGGTTCTCCACCAGGGCTGACCTTGCTTGTGCCGTGGTTTCAAGTGAAGGTGAGAACTTTGCAAACTCTGGGCTGTAGGAGGGCTCGGACCTGAGCATCTTGGGTTGAGAACATAGGGCACATCTCCTGCCACCCCAGGCTGAGGGTTTTGGAGCAGGAAGTCAGTGCTGGTGCTGAAGCTCCAAGGTGACAAATATTTCTCTGTGATATTTCTGCGTTTAATGACTATTTCTACTAATGCTTGTGCTAATAATTTTTAAAGGTTCACATTGAGTAGGTGACATTTTGATACATTAATGAGCCTTATCGATGACTTTGCAAAGTTCTTTGGTCTGCCAGGATACTTTGCCTTGGCCCCCAAAGGAATGGGGGAGTGCTGACCCCTTCCTGTGCTGCCTGTGAGCTGGGAAGTGGGTGCCTGGCAGTTGCTCCAGAATAAGATTCGTCACAAAATCATGTCAGAGGGCTTGGATTGAGCTTCCAAGGTTTGTCATGAAGCATTTTCCTTGAAAATCACTGAAAGACCTGTCAGAGTGTTTGAGAAGCATCAGCCTTGCAGAGAGCAGGGTGGCTCTGGCCCACCCCAATGCAGAGGGCCAGGGCAGGGGTAGCTAATGTCTGTGGGGAGAGGCCCTCACTCTATAGAAACTTCCAGGAATCAAAAACGCCAGAGATTGGGAGGATTCCTCCTGGGAGCAGGTGCCCTGCAGTCCCCGAAGCTCACCCAGGCCACCTTGGGTACTGATGACCCAAGGCTGTATTTACACAGGAAGGTGATGTGTTTGACCGAATTAGGACAAGTGCCCCCAAAGAAGGGCTTCCCAGGTGGCGCTAGTGGTAAAGAACCCACCTGCCAATGCAGGAGATTTAAGAGATGCTGGTTTGACTCCTGGGTCAGGAAGATCCCCTGCAGGGTGGCCTGGCAACCCATTTCGTAATCTTGCCTGGAAAATCCCATGGAGAGAGGAGCCTGGGGGGCTGCTGTCCATAGGGTTGCAAAGAGTCGGACAGGACTGAAGCAACTTAGCGTGCATGTTCATACACACCCCAAAGAAAGGTGAGCAGAGATGGTGATCCTGAACTTTGCTTTTCTGGGAACCAGTGTTTTTTCATTTGTTCTTAGGTTTCTGGGAAATAATGGGCAGGGACATTCTCAGGCACAAGATTTGCCAGAGAAGAAACAGTCTGAGATCAGTGAAATAAAAGCTAACCCAGCAGGCATGTCCCCATGTGCCAGGCCCTCAACTTACCCTGCAGGTGTCACTCCATAGAAGTAAATGCCTTGAGGACAGGACATTTTTTTTTTAATTTATTTGGCCACTAGTTTATTCCAAGACCCTAGAGGAAGTAAGCTCTCAATAAATATTTATTGAATGGAAAATTTCAATTTTTACCACTTCCTTGTGGGGATAACAGGATAATCCACATTTTAGAATCCCTGCTCAGAGAAGTTCAGGCCCTTGTTCAGTGTCACACAGCTGGGGAATGGTGAACGCCGGGATGTAAGCTTTCTGTGGGGCTTCCCAAGAGTCACGTGTGAGGTGACCACATGCCCCTGCAGGGCCCGGGGAAGGCAGAGGGAACACGTGGCATGGAGAATTGGTGGCGGGGAGGCACTTCAGGAGAAGGCAAGTAGTGCCTGTTGACAGCTACCTGGACACTTTCTCTGCACACAGTAAAAAGCCTGGGGGCAGGACCGTGGACAGCAGAGCTCCCCTGGAGGCAGCCAGGGTACTTCCCTTCTTGAACCACAGAGGCAGAGGGCTGACGAGTAGTTACCAGTGCAAGGCCATTGTGATCCGACCCAGGAAGGAGGCCGAGGACAGAGCAGGAGCCCAGGAAGCTGGATGAGGAGACACTGGGCTCTGGGCATTTCTTGAAGACACCAGGAGAGTGGGCTGGAGTCGGCCTTCTTGGTGGCCAGGGAGGATCAGTGTGCTTCTCAAATTAGTTATATTTGATGGTTTCGAATTGTGCTGGAGAAGACTCTTGTGCAGTCCGTTGGACTGCAAGATCAAACCAGTCAATTCTAAAGGAAATCGACCCTGAATGTTCACTGGAAGGACTGATGCTGAAGCAGATACTTTGGCCACCTGATGTGAAGAGCCGACTCATTGGAAAAGACCCTGATGCTGGGAAAGATTGAAAGCAGAAGGAGAAGGGGACGACAGAGGATGAGATGGTTGGATGGCATCACTGACTCAATGGACATGAGTTTGAGCAAATTCTGGGAGATAGCAAAGGACAGGGAAGTCTGCAGTCCATGGGGTCACAAAGAGTTGGACAGGACTTCGCAACTGAACAACAAGAAGAACAAGGTTATCTCATTATTTAGTAGATTTTGTTTTTCTCTGCATTTGGAAATCTCTGTGAGGAAAGATGTGCTGTCTGTCACCAGTAAGCATCACTTTCCCTCCAGGGCAAGGAGGCCAGGGAGGGTTCTGGTCTGAGGGTATCAAAGTGGCCAGATCCCCTCCTTGTTTCTCTCTCAATGTGTCCATTTCATCAAGCATTCAATAATTCAGAGATCCACTGGTAAAAATTAACACACTACTAAATATAAAATAGATAAATGAACAAGGTCCTACTGTATGGCATAGGGAGCTACATGCACTATCCTGTAATAGGAAATGGCAGCCCACTCCAGCATCCTCGCCTGGAGAATCCCATGGACAGAGGAGCCTGACGGGCTGCAGTCCGTGGGGCCGCAAAGAGACGGTCACGACTGAGCGTGGCACACGGGCACACACCAGCGTCTCACTCTTCTCTTCTTCCTCCTCCTCCTCCTCTTTTTCATTAGTAGTTTTGATATTTCTAGAGAAGCTTCCAATTCCCCGCAAAACTAAGCTGAAAGTACAGACAGTTCTGACTTAATCTCTCCCCACACATGCACAGAGTCCTTCACCATCAACAACCAGAACCACACCGGGGCATTGCTTACAACCGATACACCTGCGCTGATACACCATTATCACCCAGAGTCCATAGTTCATCTCATGTCCATCTGCTGGGTTTGGACAAAACTTCACTGACGTGTTTCCATCATTGCAACATTATATCATACAGATTCACAGCCCTGAAAATCCGCCTGTTCACGGAGCACTGATTCCTTCCCTGCACCACTGGCAACCACTGATTTTGTTTTTTAATTGTCTCCATACTTTTGCCTTTTTCAGAATGTGTATCGTTGGAATCATGGAGTATCTAGCGTCAGTTTATCATGTCTTTTCATTCCTGGTTAGGTCATTTCTCTTTAGTGCTGAATGATATTGCAATATCTGGATATAACACAGTTTGTCTTTTCATCTATTGAAGGATATCTCAGGTTGCTTCCAAGTTTTAGAGTTCTGAATAAAGCTGCTTAAAACATTTGTGTGCAGATTTTGGCATGGACACATGTTTCAGTTCACTTGTGTAAGTACAATGGAGTGGGATTGCTGGATTGTGTGGTAAGACTCCGCGGCTGTTGATAAGAAAGTTTCTAGCCTCATGAGAAAGAGACAAACAGTCTTTGAAAGCAGCTGTGCCATTTTGCATTCCCACCGGCAGTGAACTGGAGTTCTTGTGGCTTCATGCCCTTGTCAGCCGTTGGCAATGTCAGTATTTCTGGTGCTGGCTCTTCCAATAGATGTGTTCGTGGTACCTTTAATGTGCAATTCCACAATCATTGTGATGCTGAGTGTCTTTTTATGTGCTTTATTGGCCATTTGTATACCTTCTTTGTTGAGGTTTCTGTTCAGACCTGTTCATTTTTCAGTTGGGTCATTTTGTTGTTGTTGTTGATTTTTAAAGAGAGTTATTGGTACGTTTTAGACAACATTCCTTTATGAGGTCTGTCTCCCAGGCTGTGGCTTGCTTTCTCTTTCTCTTGATCATCCCTCCTCCTTCCACTTTTAATAATTATCCTCTGGTGTTCCCTGCCGTCATTATTGATGTGCCTTTCCACTTTCATCTTGAACTTGTTTGGTTTGCCAGCAATGTTTCATGAGCATCTTCTTTACAGTTTAGTAGAATTATTGCTTACTTTTCAACCTGTATGTAAATGCATCCTGAAAATCGACTCTTGATTACATAATTGCTCAGAAGCATATATAATTTTTTACAAGTACTTTATACATTGTATTAAATTTAGAATGGGTGAAATGTTTTATAGTTTATGTAGTGTAGACATTCTAAGCTTAATTCCAATTAATAAGAATAACAAGCATTCAGGGCTGTGTGAAAGTTCTTATGGATAAGATTCTCCCAGTCCTGTGTTGGTGTCAACATCTGTAATTAACAGCTGGGGGAGTACTCAACTGCCTGTCTGCTTCTGTATTTATTGTCTGGAGTGACTGGGTGTCGACCAAGCCCTGCTGAGCCTTGGGGGAGGGTACGTACCCCTGAATAAGGTACGACCCTGAATAAGAGGGTCGGCAGGCAGCACAAGGCACTGATCAGTTGCCAGGGAGAAGGTGGCTTTCCTGCCCCCTTTATGGGTAAAGAGGGAGCTGCCCCTCCCCACAAGGCAGGGTCTCCTTTGCAATGAGACATCACATCTGACTCCTCAGGCATAGACTTGGTCATAAGAAACTGAGTTTGGAAGGGCTGGTGGGCTGAGGGATGTAGCAGAAGAGAGCCTGGAAGCCAGACAGCAGGTGTCTCTGGAAGGAGGTGGGAAGGCTTGCTGCAGATCCCAGGGGCAGCTTGCTGCAGATCCCAGGGGCAGTCAGCAAGCGGGCTGTGGGTACGGGGTGGTGGATCGGAGCCAGGGCCATGCTGCGGGGGGACCCGCAGCCTGCAGCCCGGGCTGGTGGTCAGGGGCGAGGGGTCGTCAGGAGCACTGTGTGAGGCTTAAAGGGCAGAGGGAAGCCAGGCAGGGGGCGCTGGGGCCTGGGTGGTTGCCTGGCAAAACCGGAGCTGGAAGGAAGCCCGCAGGCCTGCAGAGGGGCAGGAGCCACAAGGCACCAGGCAGGCGGGGCGGGGTGGGTGGTGCCCGGGTGGAGCTGTTTTGTAAGCCACGGGGAAAAAGTAAAGCAATGCATCCTCGTTGCAGTAAAACCAGAGAACGTATACAGGGACAGAAAGAGAAGTCACCCGTGGTGTCGTGCCTCCAGGCCCGCAGCGGTCACCCACGTTTTTTGAGACTTCTGTTCAGGGTCGCTGTGTCTGGGACCCTTGCTCTCCCCCTCTCACCCTGGGCCCTCCTGGAGCACTTCTGTCACCTGGTCGGCTCAACTGCTCTGGGTCCCCTCCCGGAAGAAATCGTGCCTCCTGGTTGCAGTTAGTACCCTAACAGGCTCTCTGTAAATGCTTCACGAATGAATGAGTGAATGAAACAGTGACGGTGTGTCTTTGAATTCCCATCGCTGCGTATGGGGAGGGCGTTTGGAATCTGCTTCTGCTTTCCAGCCTTTGAACTTTGAAGGCGTCTTTGAGGCGTCCTTTACCTGGATCCATCTGAACCCCTGGTTGCTATTACTAGAGGGCAGAAGGGTTTCAGCGACACCCAGGGAGCCACATCTTTTTATGTTGATTCTTCTCAATTTCCCTAGCATATGTTACTAACAGGTTTGCTTAGTCAAAGGGCATAAGACTTTTAAGGCTTTAAATAAATATTTCCATTTTTTCTGTAGAAAAAAATGTACCAGTTCACTGTTTCACAAGTGATATTTCTACATACTTTAATCTGCATTTGCGTATTTGTGTGTGTGTGTACACATACCTATGTTTTTTAATCTTAATTTTTATGTGTTAGAATTGCACTCTACTGTTTTAAAAACAGACTATTTATTTCCAGTTTTTAAAAGCATGTTGATTGGCTCCTCCTCTGGTTGTTTTGTGTGGAGTGCCTGTTTAAGTGTTAGCTCATTTTCCTACTAGTATCTCCGTCACTGTACTGTTAATCCTCTTCATTTATTAAGCATGTTAACACTTGGGTTAACATGCTTTGCGACCCCATGGACTGCAGCACGCCAGGCTTCCCTGTCCTTCACTGTCTCTTGGAGTTTGCTCAAATTCATGTCCATTGAGTCGAGGATGCCACCCAGCCATCTCATTCTCTGTCACCACTTCTGCCCTCAATCTTTCCCAGCATCAAGGTCTTTTCCAATGAGCCTTTGCCTTGATATATGTTACATTATGTACATTCCGTATTTATTTTTTGCTTCAGCTTTATTTGCAGTAATTTTGGATATTGAGAATAGAATCTTTTTAAAATTAATTTATTTATTTTAATTGGAGGTTAATTACAGTACGGTGGTGGTTTTTGCCATACATGGACATTGAACCAGCCACGGGTGTGCATGAGTCCCCCGTCCTGAACCCCCTCCCTCCCCATCCATCCCTCTGCGTTGTCCCCGTGCACCAGCTTTGAGTGCCCTGCTTCACGCATCGAACTTGGACTGGCGATTCATTTTGTGTTGCCCCCTTTGTTAATTATCTTTAGAAGCCTTCTCTCCTCCCAAGCCCTCCGATACCTTCCTGTCACTCTTTCGCTATTTGATTCTTTTGGGTGGCTAAGCTCTTTTGTTGATTGATGAGTCTGTCTGCTGTCTACTGATCTGAGCAGCACTGTTACCGTGTCAGGTAAGCATCAGTGTCTCAGGACAGCATCTCCGTGCTGCACCCCGTCAGGTTTCCAGGTAAACTTGGAGATCAGGCAGGAGAGCTCCTTCAGAGGAGACGGCTTAGAGAGTGGAGACGAGTGCTTTGCACGTGTCTCTGGGGAATGCAGCTTCCTCTGTCCCTAAGGAATGGCTGGGAGAAGCCAGCTATCAAGAAAGGCTGTCGCTGCGGTCATCACCGAGCATCACCGTCTCCCTAGAGACTTTCCTCACATTTTTCCTTTGTCCCTTTCCAAGGTGGAGCCAGGGCTTTCCGGTGGCCCTGCTAGTAAAGAGCCCACCTGCCAACGCAAGAGACTTGCAGGAGATGTGGGCTCGATCCCTGGGTTGGGAAGGTCTCCTGGAGAAGGAAATGGCAACTGTCTCCAGTGTATTCTTTCCTGGGAAATCCCATGGACGGAGGAGCCTAGTGGGCTACAGTCCACAGGGTCACAAAGAGGCAGATACGGCTGAACAAGGTGAAGCCACTATTCTGATTTCTTTCCCATCGACTAGTTTTACCTGTTCTTGAGCTTGACATGGATAGAATCATACAATATACACACACCAAAAAAAAAAAAAAGGAAGAAAGAAAAAAGAAAGTTTTTAAGTTTTCTGTGGACTGAACTTAGGAGAACATTCCATGGAGAATATAAGACCGTAAAGTAACATTAATAGCCAGTAGTTCTGGCAAGCTTGCCATGGGCCAGGTGATATGGCCAATTTACTTAGACTGTTGTGTGGTCTTTGCAGAGTCCTGCTTTGGGGAGAAACCCAAGGGGTCTGCACAGAGGGGGTGTCACTTGTCACAGGCTCACAAGCACTGTCCCGGGGTGTCCAGGGGCCATCCTGGCTAGCTCACGCTGTGGGAGTGCCCGGGAGGATGGGGATGTGTGAAGCTGGGGTGTGGGCTGGCCACAGGGCCTTCTGGTCTCTGGATCATGGCCCGGGCCTCGTCCCTGTGTCTGCGGTCTTTTGGAGTGGGGTCTCTGAAGTTCAGCTGCAATGGCCTCGTTTGGGTGGAGACCCTGGAATCCTGGTCTCCAGGAGTCTGGTGACCAAGATCTGGGGTCGTCCAGCAGAATAGATGGTAGCTTTGTCTAGCGGGCAGCAGCCTCTGCCCTGCAGGTCCCGGGAAGGCCCAGCCTGGGGGCAGGGGCAGCGAGGCCTCGCTGAAGCCCAGAGACTCAGGCTTTGGAGGGGCTGGTTTTTAAACTCGTCCCTTTGCTTCTTCAGGTGAGTTCCTGGCCAAGGCCTCAGTGACACGCCCTCCTCTTGCTACACTCTGTGGGCCTTTAACACTCCAGAGTATCATTAGAACCAGGGACTATGTACGCCCGCGTCGACCACGTTTATATGGCGTGATTTGTGTAAAAGGCACCACAGACCTTTTACCAGACCTTTGGACATATTTCAGAATTCATTAGTCACATCACAGAGGAGGAAATGAATCTCATGTTGAGATGCCGTGTGTGTGTGTGTGTGTGTGTGTGTGTACGCACACATATGCCTCACTGATCTCAGAGGTCTGTGACAGCATCCTTACTAAGTGCATTGCATTCCAGTCTATTCTGTTCGCTCCCCCCACCCCACCCCGCCTTTTTTTTTTTTTAATTGTTGACTGCAACCCACTACAGTGACCTGCTGCTTGGCAGGCGTGCATGCATGCTAAATGGCTTCAGTCATGTCTGGCTCTTTGCGACCGCATGGAATGTAGCCCGCCAGGCTCCTCTGTCCATAGGATTCTCCAGGCAAGAATACTGGAGTGGGTTGCCATGCCCTTCTCCAGGGGATCTTCCTGACTACCCAGGGATTGAGTTATGTCTCTGGCAGCCGGGTTCTTTACCACTAGCACCACCTGGCTCGGCACACACTTTAAAAACATCGTCCCAGTAGCATCGGCCCCACTGGAACAGCTGCTGACTGCTGAGGATGGAGCTGACCTCATCCAGGGTGCCAAGTCCACCAGCACCAGGAGGGCAGTTTCCCATCTCTCCGAGGCCAGGCCCGTCATTCCAGCTCTTCATCCACACGTTCTAGGGCTGCCTTGAGAAAATATTTCATCCGGAATGTCAATCTGGGAGGGCTCGGTCTGCTGGAGGTCCCCTTCGTGCTTGCCAGTTAACTCATTTAGCAGTCTGTTACGAAGGAGGTCCCCTCAAGAGGGCAGGAACATGTCATTGAAATAAAAGGTCACCCAAGGAGGAGCTGGCGAGAAGGCTGGGAGGGGGAAGACTCCATCCCGGAGCCTGGGCAGGATGTGCAGGGTCGGCTGCAAGGAGTGTGGGGAAAGGTAGTCAGAGTAAGTCACCACCCTTCCAGCTTCATTTGCATAATCTCGCGGGAACACTGGATTTAGCTTCTGCTGCTGCTTCTGCTGCTAAGTCGCTTTAGTTGTGTCCAACTCTGTGTGACCCCATAGACGTCAGCCCATTGGGCTCCGCCATCCCTGGGATTCTCCAGGCAAGAACGCTGGAGTGGGTTGCCATTTCCTTCTCCAATGCATGAAAGTGAAAAGTGAAAGTGAAGTCGCTCAATCGTGTCTGACTCAGCGACCCCATGGACTGCAGCCCACCAGGCTCCTCCGTCCATGGGATTTTCCAGGCGAGAGTACTGGAGTAGGGTGCCATTGCCTTCTCCGTCCTTAATAGCGAAGAGTGGTAATAACTTTCAGGGAGTAGGTAGGAAAGTAACTAGCTTAAAACCTGGTTGTCACCTGCTTCTTGCCTCCCATGTCCACTGCCGCTCTGTGCCCTCACGCCCCTCCTCTCCTGGACTACGTGACAGCCCCCCACCCCAGCCTGTTGCCCCTCCAGCCCTGACCCACACTGAAGCCAAACGCTGCCTTCAGAAAACGCCGATTATATTCCATCAGTGCTTAGCCTAGAATCTTCCATGGCTCCCCGCGGCCCGTGTGTGTAAAGGCGGCCAAAGCCCGTGGCAGGGCGGGCCCTCCTCCAGCGCCCGGCCGGGGTCTGGTCTCCTTCAGTCTGCCCGAGGGTTCCCGCCGCCCCACAGTGTCTCGGGCTTCCCAGCGTGCTGTGTGCCTGACACCTCCCATCCTACAGAGAGCTGCTTCGGCCCCTGGCCTGTTTCCTCCTCCATCTACGGCCTCTGTTCTTCTAGACTTCTCATCCTCAAGATGCTGCTTCTGCAGCCCCTACCCTTTGAAACCTTCCGTATTTATCTCAGGCCTGTGTCCCGCCTCTCTCCAGCCCATGGCCCATCACTAAGGCGTGTGGCACATTATATCAGCTTCT
>SJYC01092226.1:0-19133 GCA_006408675.1 Madoqua kirkii | reverse complement strand
GGGTGAAGGTGCCTGTCTGGCTCTTCTGAGGTCATCAAGTTCGCGGAGGACTGTGGGTCCTTGACTTCTGGCCCTGCTGGAAGCTTTGAGACAAGGTCATGTCTCAGTTGTACAAAGTTTGCATCACATTAAACGCTGTTGCTAATCAGTCCGTCCGGAATTTAAGGTAAGAAGGAACGACTAAGCCAGGGCTCCTCGGGAAGACAAAGAAAGCGGCTGAGGGCAGCCAGCCGGCGCTGGAAAGGCCGTGGCTGTCACCACGATTATTAATACATCGCAGAGACATTTTGGGGATTCCGCCATATTTTGTATGGTTGCCAACAAAATCTTGACAGTTGTATTGTGGTTAATAAATTCATTTAGATTTATAAGCATTGTTTACAGAACCTGTTCGCCTGCTGAAACTCGAACAGCATCTGTTCCTTCTTACTAATTAACTGCTAATTACGAATGAGCTTTGTGTGTTTGTCAGTATCACTGGCTCATGCATTTTGTAAGGAACATTAACAAATTGATTTACATAGTAGCAAAGCAATCAAAAGAGTAAACTGAACAGCAAGCCGCTAAAACCCTTCAGCCTGATTTCTGAATGAAGCAAACTTTTGAGGCTATAAATATCACCATAAATTTCCCCCTTACCTTAATTCTTTAGTAAAGGTGCGGTGCTCAAAAGCCATATCCAGTGAGTAACAGTCGAATTAGCACCCCGCAGCAGGCGGCCCAGAGCGCTATGGTGGTGACCCAGGGAATCCATGAGGGACCTGACTGAGGAGAAGCGCCAGGGAAGTGGGCCTGTGGGGACCACGGTCCCTCCCTGTGAGACTCCCCGGGCTGCTGCCGAACCCTGGCCTTCAGGGGATGCTTCACCTCCAGCCAGCGTGCAGCAAGGCCTTGTCCAGAGATGTGAAACCCGGGGTCTGTCCATCACACTGATCCTCCCCTGGGAGTCTCAGATCTCAAACCAGGCTGATGCACATCACGTTCTTAAGAGTGCACATTTAAAAGTAACGAGTTGAAATGGGGATTCCAGAAGCTCAGGGCTCATTGATTTTGCAGGGAGATGATGAAGGCAGCCCCCTGCTTTGCTGATAAGACAGGCCTGTTTGCAGCCCAATAGCTCCCTTGGGAGTTTCTCTAAAGGGACCTCCGTGGTAAGAACTAAAGGGCAGAGAAACAACCAAGGATGTGAACACAGAAAGGAGGGAAGAGATGAGTTGAAACAGTAAGCACTGGTTCTCTGGTTTCCTCTCCTCAGATCTCTGATGCTGGTGTAAACTGAAGGTCGTGGGTGGGGCAGGCAGACGGGTAATGTGTTCAACGGTTTTGAGAATCACTCAGGTTAAATATCGCTTAAGAGCCTTATTGTTGTTCAGTTGCTAAGTCATGTCCAACTCTGCACCTCGATGTTGGGAAAGATTGAAGGCAGGAGGAGAAGGTAAGGGGATGACAGAGGATGAGATGGTTGGATGGCATCACCTACTTGATGGACAGAGTTTGAGCAAGCTCTGGGAGTTGGTTATGGACAGGAAAGCCTGGCATGCTGCAGTCCATGGGGTCTCAAAGAGTCAGACACGACTGAGTGACTGAACTGAACTGTAGCACACCAGCCTTTTCTGTCCTTCACCATCTGCCGGAGTTTGCTCAAACCCATGTCCGTTGATTCAGTGATGCCACCCAACCATCTCATCTTCTGTCCTCCCCTTCTCCTGCCTTCAGTCTTAACCAGCATCAGGGTCTTTTCCAGTGAGTCACTCTTCTTATCAGGTGGCCAAAAGATTGGAGCTTCAGCTTCAGCATCAGTCCTTCCAATGAATATTCAGGATTGACTTCCTTTAGGATTGACTGGTTTGATCTCCTTGCAGTCCAGGGGACTCTCAAGAGTCTTCTCCAGCAAGAGCCTTACATTAAAATTAAAAAGTACCAGTGAGTATTTACTGAGGTGGAACATTTATCATAAGGATCATGAGACAGAGCACTGGCACAAGCCTGACACAGCTGTTCAGGGTCAGGGCCTCTGGCAAGGTGCAGAGATCCAAGCTTTGGAATGAAACCCAGCTTACCAGCTGTGCACCTCAGGTAAACCACCCACCCTCTCTCTGAGCCTCAGGTAGCTCACTTGTAGAACAGGATTGACAGAACAGCCCTCTTCTGGACTTGTTGGATGGATTAAGAAGTTACCAGAAAGCCTCAGTAAAACAGGTGGCACCTTACCACAGCTCAGGAGACGCAGTTACTGTCATCGCAGTGTCTGCGTTCCCGGGGAAGTAAATATATGTGGAGAGGCAGCATTGGCAATCAAACAGTATCATTGTTATTTAGCTGCTAGGTTGTGTCTGACTTCTTGTGGCCCCATAGACTATAACTATACAGCCTGCTAGGCTCCTCTGTCCGTGGGATTTCCCAGGCAAGAATCCTGGAGTGGGCTGCCATTTCCTTCTCCAGGGCATCTCCCCACCCAGGGATCTAATCCAAGTCTGCTGCAGGCAGATTTTTTTCTAACAGCTGCCTGTTTGGGCTCCGCTGGGCCTCTGCTGCTGCGCGGACTTCTGTCTGGTTGGGGCAGCCGGCACTGCCCTTCACTCTGCTGCTCGGGCTTCTCTCTGTGGCGGCTCCTCTAGTTCCAGAGCACGAGCTCTAGGGGAGGTGAGCTTGGGAGCCACGGCCCCGGGCTCTGGGGCACAGGCTCGGTAGCCGCGGCCCCGGGCTCTGGGGCACAGGCTCGGTAGCCGCGGCCCCGGGCTCTGGGGCACAGGCTCGGTAGCCGTGGCTCCCGGGCTCTGGGGCACAGGCTCGGTAGCCGTGGCCCAAGGGCTTAGTGGCTCCACAGCACGTGAGATCTCCCTGGACCAGGAGTTGAACCCCCATCTCCTGCACTGGCAGGTGGACTCTTAACCACTAGGCTCCCAGGGAAGCCCATTGAGCTTTCTTAGCTCATTATAATTACGTTTGGGAGGAAGATTCTCCTTTTTCGTCAATAAGTTTATTGCTCTTTCAGATAAAGGGAGAAACTTTAAGTGAGCATGAACATTGTAGGTGGAGGGTTCAGGAAGTGTTTAGAATGGAGTGACCGTCATATCACAAACCTGTAATGTTCATTTTGTACGTTTAACCAATAGCCGAGCCACATGACCAATACTTCAGTAGCACTGCTGGTGGTGAGTGGCCTGCCAGTGAGGGTGTGCCTTCAAAATAATTTCATTAAAAGCCAAAAACATTATTTGCATTAACAAAATTCTTTCTTCTAACTCTTCATATAGTAGGAGGAGGAAGAGGCACTGTGCTTTCTGAAGCATTCACTCCTTGCAGTTTTGCCCATGGATAAGTGTTTAGAAAACTTAATGAATTCAATAGAGTTTGCTCCAGAATATTAGGCAATCATCAGATTGAATCAGTGGACATGAGTGTGAGCAAATTCCAGGAGATGGTGAAGGACAGGGAAGCCTGGCGTGCTATGGTCCATGGGGTTGCAAACAGACGTGATGGACTGAACGACAACAGATTGACTGCGTATCGTTTCAAGTGGCCCTTGCTGGCGCTTCTATGTGCTGACCACCATCATCAGTTTTAAAAAGGGAAAACTGGTTTGAATGAGAGAGTCTACACACTGAGGACTCGCAGGCCAGCAGGAAGCCAGGCTTGTCTGTGTAGCTCAAGGGTGTATAGGCTTCAGCACTAAGGGCCCAGGGGCCATCTCCCAGCCACCATCCTCTCCTGGGTTCCCACAGATGACACTTAGTGAACAGGACAGCTTCTCTTTTGGAATCTCATTGACCGAAGACTTTTTTTGAAAGCTCAGATTAGAAGTGAACACCATGGTTTGGGATTTGCCATGAAAATCCAGCTTCTAAGACTTTTCGGTTTAATTTTGCCATTCAGGAATTTCAGACGTAAAGCCCTTTAAGCTACCTCCAGTGAATGAGGCACTCATGGTTTGAATGTTGTTGACATTTCAGTATTTAGCAAAGTAACCATGTTGAATATTCTACGTGATCGAGATGTCAGAAGACGAACACGTGGTATTTTTCTTGCCAGGGACTTTGTCTGCATTTAGTATTAAGCAATCTTTTGTGGAGAAAGCTCATGAACAATAGGAGGAAGTTAAAGTGAAAACACAAAGCCGTTCTTTTCCACTTAAATATGGCACGAGGGACTCCAAGAAAACCTCCGCACCAGTGGTTTTCCATCTTGGAGATACATCTGTTCACGACTCTGCACACACACAGATGCTCATGCACATTTCTTAAACGGAGGTCAAGATTCATCTGGTCCGGGTTGAGTCTGATGATATTCTCCAGGTGACTGTTCATCAGTCACCTGGAAGGCTTACAAACCCGGCAGAACACGGCGTCAGAGGAGCCAGACCCCAGGCTTTGTGAATGGGCTCCCAGGGAGGGGAGGTTGGTTTCAAACCAGTCTTCCCAGCAATTTCACTTCCACCCCATTAAAAACCACGACTCAAGGGAAACCCAAGGCAAAGATGGAGAAGGCTGCTGCCGCCTCCTCTCCAGGAGCCCTTGGAAGGGGGGGTGTCTTTGCTTTCACACTGAAACAGTTCCTTATTTGCAGATGATCATCATTTGAAAGATATTTTTGTAGCTTGATTTCTGCTCAGAAATAGATGTCACCAGCACAGGATGAGAGAAACTTAGAAAGAATTATGAACTTCTTTTTTAAATGAGAAAGTCAATGAAGGGAGGCATTATAACCAGAAAGGGGGAAAATTAAAATCTGAAATAATTTATGAGCAAAATAATTTTCCAGCTAAGAGTATATTAGCTGTTTATTCAAAATGTGTGAGAGGAATGTTTGTAACCAGATCATACTGCGGTCTTCAGGGGATTCACCATCTCCTTGCAACCCAGGGCCGCAGTTTCTCCGCTTCTAGACTTACGGTGGGGTAAGTACCACACAGATGCCCCAGAGGAGACACACCTGTTGATGGCCAGTCTTTGACGAGACTCAGCCACTTTCTAGTTGATGGCTTCAGCCGTCATGATGCTGTTTAGCAAAGCAGTGGCTTAGAGACACAGCACAGTGATGTTCGTCAAGGGAGAAGACCCTTTGTCCTCTGCCATATTTTCACCTGCGCGCAGAAGCAGAACCATCCTCTCTTTCTCGGTCTTCCTGTCTGATTCCTCCCTCGGGAATCCTTGTCACATGATGGATCAAAACTCCACATCCATTGGTCCGGGTTTGACATTCAGACATGTACATCTAACCAAGAGCCTTCTGGGCTTGAGGAGGTTGTGGCTGTGGGAATCAGAAGAGGAGGATGTGTCTGGGAGATGTTATGGAAGCCACTTGATGGAAAGAACCAGCTCACTGGAAAAGACCCTGATGCTGGGAAAGACTGAGGGCAGGAGAAGGGGACAACAGAGGATGAGATGGTTGGATGGCATCACTGACTCAACGGACATGAGTTTGACCAAGCTTCAGGAGATGCTGAAGGACAAGGAAGCCTGGCGTGCTGAAGTCCATGGGGTCCCAAAGAGTTGGACACAACAAAAACTGAACACCAACTTAGACTCACCAGGGAGTTAAGAACACAGGACACAGAATTAGCAGCACCAAGCTTCGGAGATGCTGAAGGACAAGGAAGCCTGGCGTGCTGAAGTCCATGGGGTCCCAAAGAGTTGGACACAACAAAAACTGAACACCAACTTAGACTCACCAGGGAGTTAAGAACACAGGACACAGAATTAGCAGCCGTCTGTGTGTTTAAAAGAAATCTGTGCTCCCCACTCCACGATGATGCCTCCTGCCCTGGTATGAGGTACTGCTGTGGCATACGCTCTTCTGAGACATCCCCATCTCTTCCTCCTCTTCCAGCTTCTGCCCCAGCCTCTCTGTCGCAGGTGTGCCCACCACCCACGTCCCCGGGCATAGGTGTGGCCTCACCCCTGTGCCTCTGCACGCAGCTTTTATCCTCCGTCAAACCTGCACCTAGCCTGGCCTGCTAAGTTTGCCATCAGCCCTGCCTCCCCTCAGAAGCCTTCCTGGCTTTCTTCCCACAGCCTCCACACAGGAATGGCCTGGTTCTCGGCACCCTGGGTACTGACGATGGGTTATCTTATCCACACCCACCCCGCCCCCAGTGATTCTCATGATGGGCAGCAGTTACACCTTCCCGTGGGACATGTCCCCAGGATCTGGCGAGGATGCAGGCTGGCTGCTGGGCTCTGTTGGTGAACAGCTGAAAAGGCAGCTTCCAGGCCACGGGCCCTGCGTTAGGCCAGACGGGCCACCTAAGCAGGAATGGAACCATGTCCTGGACCAAAGCTCTGTCCAGGAGCCTCAGGGGCAGCCCAGAGTTGGGCCGTCCTGGTATCTGAGAAGGGTCACGGGGGTGCAGAACAACCCCAGACCCACAGCCACCTCCTGAGTCAAATCCCTTTTATGGTGATTTCAGAGGCTCCAGAGCCAAATAAGACACTGGGCCGCTTCTGTGAATGCACGTTGTCACAGCAGGACACACACCTGCTGTACTCAACGCTCTTTACTGGAACAGCATGCACAGGTGCTGAGTAGCTTCAGTCTTATCCAACTCTTTGGGACCCTGTGGACCATACATAGTCTGCCAGGCTCCTCTGTCCATGGGATTCTCCAGGCACGGATACTCCTCCTCCAAGGGATCTTCCCGACCCAGGGACTGAGCCTATATCTCCTGCATTGGCAAGTGGGGTTTTTTTTTAACCACTAGCACCACCTGGGAAGCCTGGAAGAGCAGTGTGTGGGGCAAACTTGGCCCACAAGTTTGTTGGGGCCCCACCTGTGGCCCCCTGCCCTGCTTATCTACAAAGAATCTTTTCTTTCCTGAGCACTTGCGTCCCTGTGTCTATCTCAGTGACATTTGTAGAGTCACTCAAGCCTGGGACTCTTCTTGGTCTTGCTGATTGTCGAGCCTGTGCCCTCAGGAGGCCCCCCCTTGGCCCTGGCTCAGCCCTGGTGCCCCTGTGCCCGGGCCTTCTGCCGGATAGAACATCTTGCCTTCCCAGCTGCTCTTCTCCTGACCAGTTCTTCAGGAGAGTTCCCACATAGGCCTGACTGCTGACCCCAGAGTAGCCTGGCTGTGGGATGCTCTTGGCTAATGTCTGGGAACTTGGATTTTGGGGGGGGGGTCCCCACAATCCCTGATCAGCACAGCTCGCTGTACCTACTGTTGGTAGAACCAGGGTAGTTTGTGCCAAGCAACTGGTCTTCTCCAGGGAGCTTGGAATTTGGGGCCATGCCAGGCAGAGGGTGCGCGGGACAGCCCTGAGTGCTGAGTCTGCTGAGTGGCCTGGTGGCGAGCACTTCCCACGAGCTGTCTCAGCTCCTGGAGGAAGGAGCTGAGCATATGTTGTGTGGCTTCACCAGCACGGGCCCCTGCAGGCCCTCTCCCCTGGACTCCACCCCAGGCGCCTCTTCCCTCTGCTGATAGCAGTCTAGATCCTTTTTGCTGTAAAAAGTCACAGCTGTGACCACAACCACAGGCCCACTCGTGTGGATCTCCCACCAGGACCCCGGCACACTGAGCCTGTCAGAGTCTGTCTCCTCTTTCCTTCCGTTTCACTGTATGCTCGACTCTACTTCGCATCACTCTCGCCACGTCTGATTGAGGCCGTGTGTTTAGTTAGGTGTGTTTCTCTACAGACGCTGTCGAGTTTAAGAGGCATCTTGTTCAACAGTGCACTGGGAGTGGAGGTTTCGATCTGGGACTCAGAGGAGAAAGCCATGGGTGATGTGCAGACCCCTGGAAACCCCACAGGATGGAAAAGCTTGTCAGAAACCTTAAAAGAGGTGCCCTGGCTCTCTGAAGGGCTGTGGCCTTTCTCTCCCCTTGCCCCACAAAGTTAAAGACTGCAGAGTGGTTGCCATATCCCAGGTTCAACGCGTTGAACAAGGATGTCGATAGCTGATCCGGAGTCGGTGGGGGAGGAACACAGGCCAACCAGGACCCTGGGCCCAGCCCATCTCCAGTCTAGAGGGGGACGGAGCATCTTGGGAAACTCTAGGTTTTAAGAATAAGTCTTTGTAAGGATTGTGGATCTGTTAACAGAATCAGAAACTGAGGAAGAAAAGATAATTCCATTAAAGAGGAGGGAAAAAAAGCGCTCCATAGAAAGGAAGCTGGCACTGAAAAATCCTGGGTCATTAATTCTTTCTTTTTTCCCCGCTCTAGAGTGTGGCCATTCTGGCCTTTACACCTTCCTCAGACTCAGCTTCCTTTTTCTGTCACTTGACTCTTGCTTTTGACTTTTTCCAAAAGAAAAATGATCTGCAGTGAAAATGTTGTTGTTTGATGTACATACTCTTTAGTAAATCCATAAGTAATATGAACCTCTTCATAGATTATTTAGCCCGAAGTTCATTCTGCATAGAAACTTACATTTTTGAAAAGACAGGACAGGGTTTGAATGAGCCCAACTGTTTTAGCTGTATTCATTTAATCTATCATTCTATCAAACAGATCTTTTCACTAGTTTTGAATAGTCGTGACTTTAGTGCAGCCAGCACTCCTAAAGAGATGACCCCTACCCTTCCCGTTAGGTTTCAAGACCCTGGTACATGCCTCTCTGAGTTCATTTGCCGAGACAGGGACCCTCAGACACCTCTACACCTGACCTGTCTCAGCCTGAACCCTGCCTCCTCAGTGCTCTGTTTCTTCTCCCAAGGAGGACAAAATCCCCATGAAGTTATCCTGTTCCTGGCATACATTTCACATCATCAAAATGAGAAACTGGACTTTACTGCTGCTGCTAAATTGCTTCAGTCGTGTCCAACTCTGTGCAACCCCATAGACAGCAGCGAACCAGGCTCCACCATCCCTGGGATTTTCCAGGCAAGAACACTGGAGTGGGTTGCCATTGCCTTCTCCAACGCATAAAAGTCAAAAGTGAAAGTGAAGTCGCTCAGTTGTGCCCTACTAGATGGCCTTTAAAGTTACTTCCCACCTGAGAATTATAAGATCCTACAGTTTCACAGTCTAGTCAGTACATGAGGGTGGGAGGAGTTAAAGTCTTTAATATCTCGACTTCCCTAGTGGTCTAGGGGCTAAGACTCCTCGCTCCCAGCATAGGGGCCCTGGTTCAGTTCCCTGGTTGAGGAACTGGATCCTACATGCCTCAACTAAGACCCGGAGCAGCTAAATAAATAATAAAAAATAACCTTTAATATCGATTTCCCGTCATCCCTGTAAGACCTGCACATGTCTATTCACTTATCAGAGCTGCCCAGCAGTGCTGAGCCTCTTCAGGGAATGGCCTGTCATCATATTACTCCCCCCAGACCCCCAGCACAGCCCCTGGGGGAGAGTCTACAATTGGTGAGATTCCGAATAAAGTGAATAAAGCCACACCTGTAGGCAAACAGCTTCCTTCTAATACTGGGAGCTGGTTATATTGCATTTCAGACTTTAAAAAAAAATAACTGCCATCTCAACAACTTTTTAGATTTAGCAAAAAGGAGGAATAATTCATGGTGAAAATAATATCCATTGACTGTGATGTTCGTGGTGATATCACTACTATGAGACTAATGCTGATCATTAAGTCACCTATCAGGTACTGTTCTCAAAGCCCTTGTGTATTTAGTGTATCCAAACGTAGCCATTCAACACAGCACACAGATCAACTCTTCCTGATCCTCTCAACAAACAAGAGTGAGAAGCACACAGTTGCACCTCGATCATTTTTCCCCTCTAACTTCTTCCTTAGCTTGTAAATACTTGGGACAGTTTCTCCCATTTGGGCTCTTAATGCTTTTCCACTGTTTGAGAGTCATATCCATGACTACCTTCTCTTTGCTTCTCGCCCTCCTCTCAGTGTCTGGGGTCCGAAGGGGCAAGGGCTCCCTGGCCGTACATGTACTTCAGAGGTGTCCTGGCCGTGTTACTCCTTAAAGCTCTAAGTAAAATGACTTTGCTCTGTGGCGCTCTGTTAAATTGGCTGGTTAATTCTGGTGTTATTTACCCTGTAATTCATTAGTTTCACCCCACCATTGGCAGCTGACAGGCTGTAATTTCACGCCTTGCAATAAAAGATGTCTCGTAATCCGCTTCATTTAGCAGCAAGAGAATTTAATGAAATTAACTGCAGTCCTAATTATGCCAGTGAATACTAAAGACCGCCATCAAGTTTTCTCAGAAAAAAAGGACGAGGTCCACCTCGTGAAGGATTTCGAATATAATTTCCTGGGAAAAGTTGCAAATGTCTTCCTTCTATTGGCCAACAAGGCCCAATTATGACTACACATATGACTGTAATTAACCGTTTTTTTCTGAATGTCTCTCCAAGTATTCATCATTTCCAATCAAATTTAAAAGCAGTTCTTCTATTGGAGTGGTGGTGGTGATGTAAACAAGCTGACGTCGAGTTCTCCATCAGTGGTCTTTCCTCCGTGCTGGTCTATGGCATGGATTTGCATCACGTCTCAGGTGGGTAGCAGGTTTGCAGCGTGTGGCTGGGAGAGGCTTCCCACGTACACTGTGAAGATACCCTCCTGCCCTGAGGATACCTGGGGGAGCTGCCCACTGCAGATAGTTACCTGTGGGCTTGGAGTTTCCTATCTCACCTGCTTCCTTGCCCTGCCCTTCTCCAGGACACAGGGCTTTTCCATGCTTCTTGGTCCACCTCCCCCGCCACCCCGGGGTGGGAAGAAGATGTGTTCTTGGCACCCAATGTGAGCATCTTCCTGTTGCAATGGTACACATTGCATGTCTCTCCTTAAGACACAGCCCTCTGCCTCTCCAGGCCCCCCTGTCCTGCCCTTCACCTTTGGCTTTTCTACCTGGGTCTGCTTCGCTGCGCATCCTCATTAGCAGAGGAAACAGAATGGAGAGGAAGTAAGACGCACTCATGCTCCAAGAAGATCCAGGCTTCCCCACGTCCCAGCCCTCACCCAAGGGGCCACACACCCAGTTCCCCTCCTGCCCACGTCTGCGTGCCTGGGCTGCTGCCGTCAGCAGCTTCTTTGCGATGCAGACACTGCGGCATGCCTGGGTGGGTCAGAGTGTGATTGAAATGTGCTGCACAGGGGCCAGTGAGGTAGAGACTCCTGGAGGAAGACTCACACGCTCTACCCTGTGTGCGTGCTCAGCGTGACTGACTCTTTGCGACCCCATGGACTGCAGCCCCCCAGGCTCCTGTCTCCATGGGATTTTCCAGGCAAGAATGCTGGTGTGGGTTGCCCTTTCCTCTTCCAGGGGATCTTCCTGACCCAGGGATGGAACCCGAACCTCCTGCTTCTTCTGCATTAGCAGGTGAACTGTTTACCAGTGCACCACCTGGGAAACCCCTCTACCCTGTAGAGACAGCAGTTCAAATACAGTCATGAGAAGTTCTG
Organism: Madoqua kirkii; assembly: GCA_006408675.1. Lineage (NCBI taxonomy): Eukaryota > Metazoa > Chordata > Mammalia > Artiodactyla > Bovidae > Madoqua > Madoqua kirkii. Next base: position 7,811 of record SJYC01092226.1, on the reverse strand, counting down.
TTTAAATACAGGAGAAACAGCAGTAGCCACAGTTATTAACTGCTACCCTTCTTCCTAATCTTAAAAATTAGTGACATTCCTCAAATTCTCAAAACGATCACCTGGCTTCCTTGGGCTGCAGCCCCTGTCGTGGGCTCCACGTCCCAGATGCATACTCACTCACTGTGGTGACGTTACCCTAGCAGCTTTTGTTCAGAGGCCAAAATGAGATGAAATGTGAAATGTGATGGTGAGGCGTCTCTTCTTCACTTGTGGTTGCTGGACGGGCAGCCTTTGACCGGAAACACTTTAGAGCCATTTGGGATAGCTGCTGTGTGTTCCTAAAAAACTGCTTTGCAGAGTATTCAAGTTCATGATCACCTTTCTGGTTCTCCCTGTCTCCAGGAGACAGGCGTTATGCTGCTGGAGACTCAAAGAGATAAGGATTGTACAGCGAGGTTGGGGAGCTCCATGATCTCACCTCACAGCCCACTCACACCAAGGCTATCCCAGGGGCCCTGTGGCCTTACAGGTCTGTGTCCATCTGTGGCGTTAAGTAGGGGTCCTCCCCTGGGATGCTGGGTCAGTAGCAGTGCTGGCCCCTGACTCAGGGTCTTGCCCTGGGCACCTCTGTTGCCATGCAGTGGCCCCTCACTGCCCACAACCGATGTGGGCGGCTCCCAGGCAGAGTGTGGACTGCGACGGCATTCATGGGGCTCTCTCACGTCCCGCAGACCTTGGTCTCTGGGTGTCTTCCCAGCTGGTCAGCCTTGGGCCCGCCGGCCAGCTTCTCTGGGCTCTCTGAACTGCAGCCTGTTCTGGAACGCTGGTGCTCACGGTGCTCAGTGCCCGGCAGAGCGTCGGTCCTGACTGTGTGAGCATCCACCAGGAAGGCCCTGCTCTTGCAGTGAGAGGAAAGGAGGCGCCATGGACGTGGGGGATTGGGCCTGGAGGACATGTAGAAGCAAACACCCGAGGCAGGGCCAACTCAAGGGAGGGGGCCCCTCCCATTAAACCAGGTGCTCCCATGATGCACCAGGTTGGGGGGGCTAAGTGTGGGCAGAGGAAGCTCCGCCCCCTCTCCTTAAACCAGATGCTCCCATGATGCACTAGGTGGGGGTCTAAGGGCAGGGCAGAGAAAGCTCCATTCCTCCCCTTAAACAGGCTCCCATGATGCACCAGGCAGGGGCTAAGGGCGGGGCTTCCCACCCCCTCTTTAACTGCCTGCACCCATGATGCACCAGGTGGGGCTATGGCGTCTGTGAGAGGATCACACTGGTTTGGGGGTTTTCCGGCCAGGTGTGCTGTTTGCTCTGGGCATCACTTCACCAGTCGTACCCCTCAGTCTCCCCACTTGGGAGCATTTGCGGCTGAGGCCAGGCTGCTGGGGGGCAGGGCACGGGGCCCTGTGCCCGGATGTCCACCCTGGTCATCCGTGAACACCCAGGAGCCTCCGAGAGGTCCCAGCGCGGAGCCCTGTCTATCACTGTGGTGACGTTACCCTAGCAGCTTTTGTTCAGAGGCCAAAATGAGATGAAATGTGAAATGTGATGGTGAGGCGTCTCTTCTTCACTTGTGGTTGCTGGACGGGCAGCCTTTGACCGGAAACACTTTAGAGCCATTTGGGATAGCTGCTGTGTGTTCCTAAAAAACTGCTTTGCAGAGTATTCAAGTTCATGATCACCTTTCTGGTTCTCCCTGTCTCCAGGAGACAGGCGTTATGCTGCTGGAGACTCAAGAGAGATAAGGATTGTACAGCGAGGTTGGGGAGCTCCATGATCTCACCTCACAGCCCACTCACACCAAGGCTATCCCAGGGGCCCTGTGGCCTTACAGGTCTGTGTCCATCTGTGGCGTTAAGTAGGGGTCCTCCCCTGGGATGCTGGGTCAGTAGCAGTGCTGGCCCCTGACTCAGGGTCTTGCCCTGGGCACCTCTGTTGCCATGCAGTGGCCCCTCACTGCCCACAACCGATGTGGGCGGCTCCCAGGCAGAGTGTGGACTGCGACGGCATTCATGGGGCTCTCTCACGTCCCGCAGACCTTGGTCTCTGGGTGTCTTCCCAGCTGGTCAGCCTTGGGCCCGCCGGCCAGCTTCTCTGGGCTCTCTGAACTGCAGCCTGTTCTGGAACGCTGGTGCTCACGGTGCTCAGTGCCCGGCAGAGCGTCGGTCCTGACTGTGTGAGCATCCACCAGGAAGGCCCTGCTCTTGCAGTGAGAGGAAAGGAGGCGCCATGGACGTGGGGGATTGGGCCTGGAGGACATGTAGAAGCAAACACCCGAGGCAGGGCCAACTCAAGGGAGGGGGCCCCTCCCATTAAACCAGGTGCTCCCATGATGCACCAGGTTGGGGGGGCTAAGTGTGGGCAGAGGAAGCTCCGCCCCCTCTCCTTAAACCAGATGCTCCCATGATGCACTAGGTGGGGGTCTAAGGGCAGGGCAGAGAAAGCTCCATTCCTCCCCTTAAACAGGCTCCCATGATGCACCAGGCAGGGGCTAAGGGCGGGGCTTCCCACCCCTCTTTAACTGCCTGCACCCATGATGCACCAGGTGGGGCTATGGCGTCTGTGAGAGGATCACACTGGTTTGGGGGTTTTCCGGCCAGGTGTGCTGTTTGCTCTGGGCATCACTTCACCAGTCGTACCCCTCAGTCTCCCCACTTGGGAGCATTTGCGGCTGAGGCCAGGCTGCTGGGGGGCAGGGCACGGGGCCCTGTGCCCGGATGTCCACCCTGGTCATCCGTGAACACCCAGGAGCCTCCGAGAGGTCCCAGCGCGGAGCCTGTGGACCGGGAAGAGGGGGCTGGGACGCTCGTCCCGACGCTCTCCGATCTGAAAGCTGGGGGTTCTGGTCGCCTCTTGGGAAGGAAAGAGAGGAGGGCCCACTGTTGGGATGCACAAAGCCCCATCTCGGCGGCGGCGCGCCAGAGGTAATTTTGGCGACGAGCAGTAAGGAAACCTGAAGTATTTCTCTCCCAGACCCTCCCAGCTTATTAAAAGAACTTATAGACATGAAAATACATTAAAGTGGGCAAAGCGGAGAGGGTGAAAGAGATTAACAACCTTCGCTGAATAGAGCCTATTGATGAAGCGGGCCTGTGAGCGGCTGCGGGCTCTGAGACGAGGTGCGAGCCTCTGAAAAGAAGGTCAAGCCTGTCCAGAATTTAGGAGCAATGGGGTGTTAGCAAGTATGAGTGCAAGCAAGCCCGCCAGTGTGTGTCTGTGTGCGAGAGAAAGTTAGCCGTCAGTCAAGTTTTATCTCTTAATGAATAGAGACTGCTGAAGTAAGGGTTAGGTAATTGAGTTTATAATTAATTAGCCATAACCCTCATCAGATAAAGCAGTTGTGAGGAATTTTTTTTTTTTTTTATCTCCTTTCTCTCCCCAGGGCCTGCCCTTCTTTGTCCTTGCACTGACAGCCAGCACTTATCTCGGGGCCGCTGCAGCCCGTGCGGGCAGCCCTCCACCCGCCCCCCCCCGGCCGGGGCCCAGGGGTGGTCAGCCGGCTCCGCTTTGTGCTGGGAGGCCGGCAATCAGTCCAGCTGTCCGGGCCATGATGAATTAGCGGTGGGAGTGAACACAGAGGTGGACCCCAGATCAGCCTGATAGCTCCCAGGCCGCTTCTGTGTGTCCCAGCTTCAGCGCGTCTCTGATAGACCCTTGACATCTACCAACAAAGAGATTGCGAAGGTAGAGGTGGGGAGATGGATCGTGCCTCCGAAAAGTTGGGCAACTTACAAAAGACTCCTTAATTTCAATAGCTGGGCAGTTTATTCCACAAAGGAGGGAAATCAATGAGCGTTTCCACTCTTTCCTTGAGGACCTTTCTTCATTTCTCTCTCCATTTACTGGAGTTCTGTGCATGTTCAGAGGACAAGCAATAAATAGTACACATGTAGGCATTAGAATCCAAGAGTGTGTCGAGGAATCTGCCTTTCTTTACAGACCATATGGCAGTGGAGGGCTTCCCCTTCTCTGTTTCAAGCATGGAAATCTTGTGATAGAGGCACATTAAGAGAGGAATTTTTTAAGGTCCAGGGTTGTGCCTTTCTTACTGCATGCAATACTAAATCAGAAAAACCCTGGACTGGACTTGTGATGTCAACTTCCTTGTGGTGTTAGTTGTTTCTTTCTCCTTAACCCCAAGGCAGGTACATATAAACCTCTCAGTCCCCCAGGGATGTGGCCCATCTAAGGATGTGCTTGCTTTTCTATCTCTAGTCGCTGCCTATTGTAGACAGTCTGTGACACGATTTTGTTTTTCTTTGTTTGCCAGAGTAGGTATCGCTTCCCAAGACCCTCTGGTAATTATTTGAGGACTCAAAAAGCCAGAATGTTTTTCCAGTCTGTGTGACTGAACCATGATTTTGAATATTAATGAAAATTTAATCAGACCTAATATATTATTCAGCCTCATTTAGGGAGTAAAATATGATAAGTGCGTTTACAAGTGCTGAAATTTGTAGAACAAATGAGTTCATTTTTGTGGGGAGCAAAGTGAGAAATCCACAGGCTGATGTATTTTGAGATGGGAGAGAAGGATGGTTGTTTGTTTTGGGTTCTGCTAGAAATAAATGTGGACTGCTCTCAGAGTTAAGTTGGGAAACAACATTAGTAGCAAAAATGCCAAAGTAAAGGCCCATGATCTTCGTCACCTTCCAGTACAGAAATACCAGATGCTGTCATTGGGCTGCACCTAGTGACTCCAGGTTTGTTTGTTTTTTAATGAAGCAAGAATGGTAAATATGCCAGTTCTGGGCTTTCTTTGGGGGAAGGAAAAGGACTTAGGTGCATAGATTCCTAGGATGATTAAGAACAAGATGTGGAATCCAAAGTACGCACCTGACAAAAGTGGGTCCACCCTGTGGAGCATACGCTCCACCCACCCAGCCTCCCTTTACCTTCCAGACTTCCTGGGATCACGTCCAACCCCAGACAAAACCCACAGAGACCCCTGCGATCCTTTGATCAAGCTTTGGCAACTTCTGTCACAGCTGAGCTAGTTTAGGTCCAGTACTGTTGATCAAGATCAACAGATACAGAATATTGCACAGAAAAGAGCATGTTTCTTCTCTGTGTCCAACTGAACCGTGCATCATGGTCGGCAAACCACGTGGCCCAGGGCACACATAGTGCATCTTCCTCCTTTTTTTCCCAGCCCCTTGGGTAGGACCTGAGGTCCCTCCCTTAAGTGGCATCAGCCAGGCCACCCTGTCACAGGTTTATTTCCCAGATGACTATCATGCCCTTCTTCAGAGAGGCAGAGCCAACTGGTTCCTCTGGAAGTGCACTGCAGCTGCAGAGTATCAGCTGACTCTCCAACCACTGACTGAGATGTGGTCGGTGATAGCCATATACAGACTCTGATGGGGAGTCAGCTCACGGCCTAGACGTGGTGGGAACAAAAGGCTGTGAGTCCAGGCCAGCCCGGTGCCTGGTGCTTCTGCTTCCACCCATCAGTGCCATAATTTGGGGAGTTTTCTTAGCCTGTCTAAGCTTTACTTGCACCATCTACTGAGCTGTGGCCTGTCACCGTGAGTGAAGTTTCAAAAATGGCTAGGACTTCCCTGTTGGTGCAGTGGGTAAAAATCCGCCTGCCAATGCAGAGGACACAGGTTCAGTCCCTAGTCGGGAAAGATCCCACATGCCTCCGAGCAGCTAAGCCCATGTGCCACAATTACCGAGCGCTTGCTTCAACTACTGACGCCCGCTTGCCTAGAGCCTGTGCTCCACAGCAAGAGAAGACACTGCAGTGAGAAGCCCACTCAGCTCAATGAAGAGTGGCCCCGACTCCCCTCAACTAGAGAAAGCCCGAGCAAAAGCAATGAAGACCCAGTGCAACCAAAAATAAAAAATTTAAATAGAGCCCATTTCCTGTGGTCTTTAGGATAAAATGCAATTTTAAAAAAAGGTTAATCTCCTGCTCCCCATACCACCACCCCCCCCACTTTTATTTTTTTGATGTAGAAGTTATTGGAGCAAGTTATGAGAGACAGTTCTTTAGTCTTCCTTGGTTTTGAAGCCTGTGTCCTGGGAAGCTTCTATCCCCGCAAGTTTCGCTCACTTCTGCAGCTGGAGCCCAGGACGTGGGTCGGCTCTTGCGGTGTGACCTGCATCCCAAGAGGATGCCTCAGAGGGAGAGCTTTCAGTTTTTTTCTCTGTTACTTCTGAAACCTCAACATCATTTAATTTAAACTGGGATGACTAATGGATCCTTGCCTGGTTTTGTGCAAGTAAAGCAAAGCAGAAAAGGTTTAAAGGAAGACCAGATGAAGGCCTTCCTTTGTGATGCTCAACTGGCCACCGTTCTCAGGCGGCCCACGTAGATCCTGGCCTTGCTGATGCACAGCCTGCTGGTGCATGTGTCAGGCTTGGGATGGAAGAGAGGGCAGGTCTGGTCAGCAGGCGACAGGAAATGATGATGTGGCTAGACCAGGGGATTTGTGGTAGTGTGGCAGGCATTTCAGATTAATTAGTATATTTATTCAAAAGAAAATTGTCACCTAAAATCCTAAATTCTCTTTGCTCTCATCTATTTAAACATTTTCATTCTGTTCATGGGGTTCTCAAGGCTCAAGATCAAATTGCCAACATCTGTTGGATCATGGAAAAAGTAGGAGCGTTCCAAAAAAACATCTACTTCTGGTTTATTGACTACATCAAAGCCTTTGATGCTGTGGATCACAATGAACTATGGAAAATTCTTCAAGAGATGGGAATACTAGACCACCTTACCTGCCTCCTGAGAAATCTGTATGCAGGTCAAGAAGCAACAGTTAGAGCCGGACATGGAACAATGGACTGGCGCCAAATTGGGAAAGGAGTACGTCAAGGCTGTCCATTGTCACCCTGCTTATTTAACTTACACGCAAAGTATATCGTGCAAAATGCCATGCTGGATGAAGCATAAGCTGGAATCAAGATTGCTGGGAGAAATATCAATAATCTCAGATATGCAGATGACACCACTTTTATGGCAGAAAGTGAAGAACTAAAGAGCCTCTTGATGAAAGTGCAAGAGAAGAGTGAAAAGCTGGCTTAAAACTCAACATTCAAAAAACGAAGATCATGGCATCCCATCCCATTACTTCACCGTCAATAGACGGGGAAACAATGGAAACAGAGACTTTATTTTCTTGGGTTCGAAAATCACTGCAGATGGTGACTGAAGCCATGAAATTAAAAGATGCTCTTGGAAGAAAATTTAGACAGCATATTAAAAGGTAGACACATTACTTTGCTGACAAAGGTCCATGTAGTCAAACCTATGGTTTTTCCAGTAGCTGTGTATGGATGTGAGAGTTGGACTTTAAAGAAAGCTGAGCACCGAAAAACTGATGCTTTTGAACTGTGGTGTTGGAGAAGACTCTTGAGAGTCCCTGGGACTGCAAGGAGATCAAACCAGTCAATCTTAAAGGAAATCAGTCCTGAATATTCATTGGAAGGACTGATACTGAAGCTGAAACTCCAATACTTTGGCCACCTGATGCAAAGAACTGACTCCTTGGAAGAGATCCTAGTGCTGGGGAACGTTGAAGACAGGAGAAGGGAAGACAAAGGATGAGATGGTTGAATGGCATCACTGACTCGATGGACATGAATTTGAGCAAGCTCCAGGAATTGATGATGGACAGGGAGACCTAGCATGCTGCAGTCCATGGAGTCACAGAATCGGACATGACTGAGTGACTGAACTGAACTGATTTAAACATCATCAATCTTTTCTCGACTTGGTTATTAAGTCAGTTACAGATTGAGTTCAAACCTAATTCCAGACTTATTTTGTCTTATTTGTAAAAGCTGAGTTACACTGAATTAAAAATGGAGTGGTTCCAG
>SJYC01092224.1:0-17845 GCA_006408675.1 Madoqua kirkii | reverse complement strand
TATGGATTCAGTATACAAATGAGCCTTTTCTAACCGCTTAGATTTCCAGTCACCACTGTCTCACCCTACCTTCTACTTTCACATCACAGATAGGTATGAACAGTATCTAGGATAATATTAAACCAAAGAGAAGCCAACACGGAAACATCCTGTCTTAGTCTCAACTTTGGAATTTTTTTTTTTAACATAAGTGACCAGAGATTGCAAGCAATTTATAATTAAAGGCTGTATGGCTTTTTGCTTTGCAAAGAATTGTTGCAGCCTTTTTTTTTTCTAATAAATATTTCTGACATTGTAATAGTGAAGTGAATCAGTCAGATCATTGCAAGAAGGCTCTGCTCTCCAGTCTTCTCTCTGGGTAATCTTGAATAATTAAATGAAGAGCAACATGTCAAATAGTGTTTCAGTTAGTTGGTGTTAAAAAAAAAAGCATTGATAAGCTAAAATCTAAATGTGCAATTATTTAATATTGTTGAAGGGCCCATAAAGGAACAGGACCAGATCTCTGTACGTGCGTACAGCCCTCTGAGCCCCAGTGGCCTCTTCCCACTGTAGGCTCCCCCTCCCCAATATCTGAGCCCAGCAAAGAAACAGTTGTTACTTGATGATTGAACCCACTAATATGTTACAGTAAATGGGGCATGAAATACAATACTTTGTATATAGTATAGACTAAGTGATTCTTGTATTGAAACAACAAGACCATTTTTAACTTGCTGACACAATATTTGCAGTGTTTCATCATTAAATTGTCCTGATTAACAATCAACTGCTAGAGTGAAACCCTTGGAGTCATTTTTTCCCTAATGTGATGCCTCAGAGGATTGGTTGAACATCAGTTCGTCCTCCTTTGTACCTTAAATTTTGATATTTGAGGCCCATGGAGTGAAACAAGGTATAGTCTTTTTTGATAGGCTACATTATTCAAGCACTTGGTCTCAGTGTTCTTGTCATTAGTTCAACAAGCATTTTTCTTTTAATTTGTCTATTTATTGACTGGTTGGCTCTTAGTTGTGTCGTGCGGGATCTCTGCGGCTCGTGACTCTGTGATTGTGGCGCTCGGGCTTAGTTGCCCTCCAGCCTGTGGGATCTTAGTTCCCCGACCAGGGATCGAACCCGAATCCCCTGCATTGCAAGGGAATTCTTAACTGCTGGACAGGTACAGTCTTATATTTTATGTGGATGTTTCCTGAAGCACATTTTTGACAGCTGCTGAGACTATTATCCAGAATTTCTGTATTAGTAAGGTGTGGTGGTCGTCACTGATTTTACTCCACATTTAGAGCACGCATCTCTCCGTCTCTGTTATATCCACTAAGGTGGGGCAGAGGAGACGTCGGGAGAGGATGCTTGGTGGAAAAGAAGCACATGCAAGCACCCCCCCATCGCCTCTGCACCCCCACGCACTGTGTGTACTCGGCAGGGTAGCCCCTGCCTGCCATTTGGGGGTGCGCAAGCTGGCCGCTCTCTTCCCTCTCCTTGGTTCTGGGCACGTTCAGACAGATGAACCGACTGCTGTCTGTGAAAAGACCCACTGGTGACCCTGCTGGGCACACCTGTTCCTGCTCACCAAGGGGGTGATCCTAGGAATGACCCTTGACCTTCTGTATGTGGATTCACGTTTGTAAGCACATGTGTCCATTTGATCACAGTTTTCAGCAATTTGACCTTTCCTCAGCTGAAACTGATGGGAGGACACTGGAATCTGTAGAAAAGTCACACCTGACATCTTAGATGTGAGACCACAGGACCATCTGGGAGGAGGAGAACCATTTTGCACCTTGTCCCGGGGGATCTGGAGGGTCCTGGATATCTTTTCTTGAACTCACTCGTTTAGACAAAGACTGAGAGCAGGGGTGCCCCTTTCAACCAGGCACCTTGTAAGGAGCACCGGGGCAGTTGACCGTCTGAAATGAAACCTCACCACAAGCTTATTTAGGCCGTGAGGGACCCTACTGTCCCAGGCATTTAGCGAAAATGTTGAGTGCACACCCAGCCCCAGGACATGGCGATGACTAGGTTTGATTTGTTTTTCCAGAAACTCGGTCTGTCTGTCTCTTTCTCTCTCTTTTACTATCTATTCAGTTCGCAATCTTGTTCAGTGTCCAAGAAATTGTTGTTGTTTAGTCACTAAGTAAAAGTGAAATGTGAAAGTCACTCAATCATGTCCAACTCTTGTGACCCCATGGTCTGTAACCCACCAGGTTCCTCTGTCCATGAGACTCTCCAGGCAAGAACAGTGAAAGTGAAAGTCACTTGTCGTGTCCAACTCTTTGCGACCCCATGGACTATACAGTCCTTGAAATTCTCTAGGCCACAATACTGGAGTTGGTAGCCCTTCCCTTTTCTAGGGAATCTTCCCAACCCAGGGATCAAACCCAGGTCTCCCACATTGCAGGTGGATTCTTTACCAGCTCAGCCACCAGGGAAACCCAAGAATACTGGAGTGGGTAGCCTAGCCCTTCTCCAGAGGATCTTCCCGACCCAGGAATAGAACCCAGGTGTCCTGCCTTGCAGGCAGATTCTTTACCAACTGAGCCACAAGGGAAGCCCTTCCAAGAAATTAAATAATACTAGTTACAGTTTCTACTCATCTCACATGCTAGTAAAGTAATGTTCAAAATTCTCCAAGCCAGGCTTCAGCAATACATGAACCATAAACTTCCAGATGTTCAAGCTGGCTTTAGAAAAGGCAGAGGGACCAGAGATCAAATTGCCAACATCTGCTGGATCATCAAAAAAGCAAGAGAGTTCCAGAAAAACATCTATTTCTGCTTTATTGACTGTGTGGATCACAGTAAACTGTGGAAAATTCTGAAAGAGATGGGAATACCAGACCACCTGACCTGCCTCTTGAGAAATCTGTATGCAGGTTAGGAAGCAACAGTTAGAACTGGACATGGAACAACAGACTGGTTCCAAATGGGAAAAGGAGTACGTCAAGGGTGTATATTGTCACTCTGCTTATTTAACTTATAAGCAGAGTATATCATGAGAAACGCTGGGCTGGAAGAATCACAAGCTGGAATCAAGATTGCCAGGAGAAATAACAATAACCTCAGATATGCAGATGACACCACCCTTATGGCAGAAAGTGAAGAGGAACTCAAAAGCCTCTTGATGAAAGTAAAAGAGGAGAGTGAAAAAGTTGGCTTAAAGCTCAACATTCAGAAAACTAAGATCATGGCATCTGGTCCCATCACTTCATGGGAAATAGATGGGGAAACAGTGGAAACAGTGTCAGACTATTTTGGGGGGCTCCAAAATCACTGCAGATGGTGACTGTAGCCATGAAGTTAGAAGACGCTTACTCCTTGGAAGGAAAGTTATGACCAACCTAGATAGCACATTGAAAAGCAGAGACATTACTTTGCCAACAAAGGTCTGTCTGGTCAAGGCTATGGTTTTTCCTGTGGTCATGTATGGATGTGAGAGTTGGATTGTGAAGAAGGCTGAGCGCCAAAGACTTGAGGCTTTTGAACTGTGGTGTTGGAGAAGACTCTTGAGAGTCCCTTCGACTGCAAGGAGATCCAACCAGTCCATTCTGAAGGAGATCAGCCCTGAGATTTCTTTGGAGGGAATGATGCTAAAGCTGAAACTCCACTGTTTTGGCCACCTCATGCGAAGAGTTGACTCATTGGAAAAGACTTTGATTCTGGGAGAGATTTGGGGCCAGGAGGAGAAGGGGACGACAGAGGATGAGATGGCTGGATGGCATCACTGACTCGATGGACAAGAGTCTGAGTGAACTCCGGGAGTTGGTGATAGACAGAGAGGCCTGGCATGCTGCAGTTCATGGGGTCACAAAGAGTTGGACTGAGCAACTGAACTGAACAGTTTCTAATCATCACCATCATCATTGGGATTGTAGATAGTCATGGAAGGACATATTTGTGCTGCTTGTAAAAAGATTGCCTGTGGAATGTTTCTGGAGACCGGGACTCAGCAGTACCAGGGACTGGCTAGCCATGGATTCCCATTCTGTGCTGGTTCTCACCCACAGTGGAGGCTGCCTGGAGCACCACGTACAGAGCTGAAGGCTCGCCCTCTACAGCTGCTGTAGAGGGCAGAACAGTGGGAGCCCGCCCACCACACGGGTGCTGCCCCTGGTTCATGTGTTGGCTTAAAATCAAAACATGGCTATTTGCAGAAGCTTTCTTCTTTTCTTAACTAAAAACCAAGTGAGTAATCCCTCCCTCCTTGGATTTCTCCGATAGAAACTCATGTCCATGTTCAAATTGCCTTCCTCGGCCTGTGCCCGCATCTTAATTACTGAGTTAGAAGAATGCAGAGCGGCGGGCCATGAGGGCTGTTTCTGTCTATACCTCCCTGTATCCAAAGTAGCAGTTTACACTTACGGTCTGTACAGTAAGGTTGTATGTACTGAGTTGCTGTCTGACGGGATCCTTTATGAGCCTGCAATTTCTAGTCAGTCCGAATAGTCAAAGCTATGCTTTTTCCAGTGTTCACGTACAGATGTGAGAGTTGGACCATAACAAAGGCTGAGCACTGAAGAATCAATGCTTTCGAACTGTGGTGGTGGAAAAGACTCTTGAGAGTCCCTTAGACAACACGGAGATCAACTAGTCAATCCGAAAGGAAAGCAACCTGAATATTTGTAGGAAGTGCTGAAGCTGAAGCTCCAATACCTTGGCCACCTGATATGAAGAGCTGACTCATTTGAAAAGACCCTGATGCTGGGAAAGATTGAGGGCAGAGAGGGAAGAGGACGACAGAAGATGAGATGGTTGGACGGCATCACCGACTCCATGGACGTGAGGTTGAGCAAGCTCCAAGAGTTGGTGATGGACAGGGAGGCCTGTGTGCTGCCGTCCTTGGAGTCGCAAAGAGCTGGACACGACTGAGCAACTGAACAGCAACATTTCTAATCGAGTTCACAGTGCACAGCAGGCACAGTTACCATGATGGGACTGGAGCCCGGCAAACAAGGGAACGCAGGCCTGGGGCTCACTGCTCACTGGCCATATTCGGTCATTTAATCTCCATGAAGCGTTTTGCTGTGCGTGGTGATGTGATGTCGTGCAATTATGTGTTTACTTCTTCAACAAGCATTTCCTGACCGTTTGCTGTGTGCCAGGTTATAGGAAAGAGCGATGAGCAGGAAAAGCGGTGCCCGTCAGGGAGGATCAGATGCAGTCTGGGCTGGCAGTACCATCAGATAGAATGTGAGCTATGTAATCACACCCTGCTTTTGGTATTCACATTAGGAAGAGTTTTTTAAAAAGTGAAGTTAAACATAAGAGTTTTGTTTGACTGAGCCTGTCCCAGATAACCTATATAGAGTCATCCTCTTTTAAATGCTGAGCTCTCCGAACCTGGCATGTGGTTCACACCTACAGCCCATCTCAGAACTGACCACAGGCGGGGTCCTGGCTTGTCTCTCAGGGCTCATGGTGGCCCTACTGGGCAAAGCAGGTCCAGAGCTGGGGGTGCTTAAGCTGAGGAGGAGAGGAGGCAGCGTGCGAAAGGGTGTCTTCTGGGCCCGGCAGACGCTGAGGCTCTGCAGAGGCGGAGTTGCCTTGCTTGGCGACAGCCCTCACCGGTTTGGCAGCACTGCTGGAGGAAAGTTTGTGTAGGTGTGATGAGGAGCTCTGGCCTGAATAGGGTCTCCCAGGGACCCTGGAGAGAGCTGTCCACAGCTGTGGGTGAGGTCTTCTACAACAAGGCTTGGAGAGAAACCAGCTCTGGGCAGGGGCAGCGTCCGAGTCAGGTAGGCAAGCAGTTGGTAGAAGGGTAGGACAGAAGCAAGAACAGTGTGTCCCAGGGAAAAGACACTGAGAAGTGTTTGTCTGGAGAGAAAAGACACATTTCCCTGCAGAAGACGAATACATGCTTGTTCAGCCACAAAGTCGTGTCCGACTCTCTGAGACCCCACAGGCTGCAGCATGCCGGTTCCTCTGTCCTTCACTGTCTCCTGGAGTTTACTCAGATTCATGTGCATTGAGTCGGTGATGTCACCCAACCATCTCATCCTCTTTCACCCCCTTCTCTTCTTGCCTTCATCTTTCCCAGCATGAAGGTCTTTTCCAGTGATTTGGCTCTTCGCATCAGGTGGCCCAAATACTGGAGCTTCAGCTTCAATATCAGTCCTTCCAGTGAATATTCAGGGTTGATTTCCTTTAGGATTGACTGGTTTAATCTCCTTGCAGTCCAAGGAGCTCTCAAGAGTCTTCTCCAGCACCCCAATTGGAAAGCATCAATTCTTCAGCACTTTTCCTTCTTTCTCGTCTAACTCTCACATCCGTATGTGACTACTGGAAAAACCATAGCTTTGGCTACACATAGTTAATGTAAATATGAAATCTACTCATAGCTCACCTGATGTCTCACAGTCGATTTCCACGCCCCCCACACACCCCAATCCCATGCACACCAACAAACAGTTGCCCTGGGGGGATAGTATCAGTGCTGGTGACTGGGTTTAGGGATCACTTGCTTGAATAAAGAGGCAGCCGCAGGTTTTTTTATTTCTTGTACAGAATTCCCCTTGCCATGTCTGTCACCGTAGTATCTTCGGCAGTGCCCACGGTCTGTCGCAAGGAGGGGTTCCTCCACCCGTGACCTCGTGTCACCGGTCTGGACACTGGGGTGTCCTGGCTTCCAAGTTGGGAGACTGAATTCAGTGATTTTCTTTAGTGAAAGAAAAACAAAAAAAACCCTCACCTACTCAGAGCTAGCAGAGTCCACTCCAGCCTGTGGTTTTGTTTGTGGTTCTCACCTGCAGGGGTGGTCTGGGTGGGACCAGCCCAGGATGGAGCGGTCCTGCTCGGTCATGCACCCTCGGGGTGGTGGAGTGGTCCTGCTCGATCACACACCCTCGGGGCCCCAGACAGTGGTCACTGTGAAGGGGGGCAGCCGCCGAGGCGTCCCCTGGCTGAAGCTGTCATCACAGCTGCCAAAACCCTGATGCCAGATGGAGGCAGAGTGAGAGGGAAGGAAAACAAGCCGATCAAGAGAGAACGTTAACTGGAAAAATCAAGAAGGGTCTGTGCATCCTGGCGGGAATAGATTTTTTTTCCTTTCTTTTATTTTGATGTGAGAGTTGTTTTTGGCTCTTGTTTTAAATTATTCCAATATATAATAGGCTCATTATTGTTATTTTTTTCTACCCCTGTTAAAAGAATTCATTTGGTTCTTGCTGGGACTTCATATTCAGCGATAATTCAGCCGTAATTCACCTGAAGTACACATCTCTTCAGCATTCCTCAGGTCAACGTGGTTTTTAAAAAAGGGGTTGAGAAAAACCCAACAAACTTTTTTCCCTTCTCTATCATTGTTCTCCATCTTGTTATTCAGTTAACATGGAATTAAATTGGATTCTGTGTCCATCATTATTAAAATGTGAAGTGTGTCGGTCACAAGGCATCCATTCCAGGGCAGTTGGCTGAATAATTCTTTTCTTTATTATCCCAAATTACTGCTGAGCTCTGGAGAGGGGAGCAGTTTAGCCAATTATTGCCATTTGAGCTGGATTTGTGGGTGATTAGCTCCTGGTCGAATCCAGTCCTGGCCAGCGCTTTGAAGCCGCGCCGTGTGATTTTCTCAGCGGTGAGGTAGGAATCGGCGCAGCTAATGACAGGAAGGTCGTGCGGGTGAGCTGACCCGCGCGTGGTGCAGGCTTAGGTTTCGCAAATAGGGCATCCACAATAACAAGTGTGTCACTACCCCGCCGTGCATAATCGGGGCTTTATAGGATTGCTGGAGATGCTGACAGCTCAATTAAAGTGGAACCCTTTGTACCCTACAACCTGGCAGAATGACAGAAATATTACTAACCAGAAAGGGGAGGGCATCACGGGGTGGGGGAAGCTGGTTAGAGATCCCCAATCCTCGCCTGGTCCCTTGGCCCCCTCCCCCACCTCCCTCCGCAGGCTGGAGCGGAGCCTCCCCGTTTGTGGTTTAATAGAGCCTCTGGATGGGGTCTTGGAGGCAGACATCACTATTCCAAAAAATGAGCTCAGTTAAGATGGGCTTCCTGCTGTTTCTATGGAAACACTCTAAACTGGGTATAAAGTTAAAATGGAGGAGTCGGGGCAAAGCTCGCAGCTCCTGGTCAAGTCAGTCCATCTCGTTTTACCAACACTGACATCCAAGCCTCACGTGTCTGAGTTTGCTAGAATCTTTTGGCATTTGAGGTGGATCTGGGGAAGCCAGTTAATTGAAGTTATCTTCTTGCATACAATGAACGGTTGCTGCTGACTTTCTTCTTTTGAGTATTTTCTACACCTAGAGCCACAGGCTGTCTCTATCCACAGTGTATGTAGTCTCCTCATTTTTGTCACACCTGCTTTTTCCTTGTTAAACCTCTCATGTGTGGGTTACTCATCCTGATTGGATTGGATGGCTTTTAATTGAGTGGTGGGGTTTTACACCCTCCCCACCTTTTTATTTTTGGTTTCGGGTTTTTTGATGGATTGCTTGGATATATGGAGACATTCTGGGTTTTTGGAGCTGTTTTATAAGTGGGAACATCTGTAAATTGGGGTGATTATGTAAGGGCTAGCCTGTGCAAACTCAGAGGGACCCGGTTCCCCAGCATTCCCAGTCTGTTGGGGTATGCCGGATCTGAGGTGCCTCATAGACACCCAGGGAACACAGTCTGTCAGGAGTAAAAAGTGAGCCTCCAGTGAGCTGGGGTTTGAGAGCTGACGGTGCCGTCTGTCGTGGAGACCTGCAGGGCGTGCATGGTGACTCCTAGCTGTGCGCCTGCTGTGCCGGGTGCTGGAGGACCGGACCATTTCTGTTCGCTCCAGCAGCTGCAGCCTGTCTGCCCACCGCTGCACTGTTCTCTCAGGGCTGCTGTGCCAGAGTGCTGCCACAGAACCAAACTGGGCTCACAGCAAAGCTGCCCTGTGGACGCAGGGTTGTGGTGAAGCAAAGTAGGGTTTCCTGCAGGTGCCAAGCAAGGAGTCCAGGTAGCTAGTGCTCAGAAGACCCAGATTCACTGATGGCCTTCAGGGAGAGGCTTCTAAAGTCAGGGTCTAGGAGGGGGATGTGGGGTGTGTGAGCGGCCCAAGGGCAGTCTTCTGATTGGTTGGTAATGAGGTAATCGGGACTCAGCGTCATTAGCCTTCTGGCTGCAGCCGGCCTCTGGCCTCCGGCCTCCGTGCTTGTGGGCAGCGTCCGGTTAACTTCTCCCACCCGGCGGGGGTTTCAGTATTTGCCAGACCGCTGAGAGGGCGTGGCGCAGAATGCTGTTACCTGTGACCCCTGAGGAGGAGCTGACGCTCCTCGACTTTATTTCATGGCCAAAGGATTTGTTATTTTGTCTTGCTTGATTGTTTTCTTTCTGCTTTGTTTTTCCCTTCTCTGATTAAATGTATTTAAAACTTTTATTAAGGTTTTTCTACGAACAGTGGGCTGGCAGAGGACAGGTGGTTAGGGGGCAGTGCATGGGGCATCATCCCGGGGAGGCCCCAATGGGTCCTGCTTGGTTCCAGTCCCATGGACTAGGGGGCTTAAGAAGAGTCATTCATTTTCTCACAGTCCTGAAGCCTGGAAATCCGAGGTCAAGGTGATGCCTTCCTCCCGAGGCCTGTCTCCCTGGTTTGTGGCTGGCCATCCTCTCCCCGTGTCTTCACACCAGTTTCACTCCGTGTGTGTCTGTGTCTGAATCTCCTGTAAGGGCACCAGTCACACAAGGTCAGAGCCCATCCTAAAGGCCTCATTAACCACAGGCTCCTTAAAGGCTCTGTCACCCAGAGCAGTCACGTTTGAGGTACTGGGCTTAGGACTTCAGCATCAAAATCAAGGAGGCTGTAATTCAGCCCAGAGCAACCACTGTCTAAGGGACCAGGTGATGCTCGTCTCAGTAGAGGTTATGGAAGCCCAGAGCCCAGTTTCTGTAAGTGTAACGGGGTCTTCCCCAGGGAGGGCACAGAGTGAGGGGAGGATGCAAAATGGGAACTAGGGGGAAAAGCAGGATGTGCCGATTTTAAATTAAGTCAGTGGCTGCTAATGGCTTCTGTGTGGTTCGAGGGCCAGAGAGTGAGTGTTTTAGGCCTTGCAAGTCACATCGTCGTTCCTGCAACTCCTGAGCCATACCGTGCCATGTAAAGCAGCCATATGTAAGGACGGACATGACCACGTTCTGACGAAACTTTATTTACAGAAGAGAGGCAGAAGGTAGATTTGGCTCACAGGACAGACTTTGCCAGCCCCAGTCCTGCGGGAATCCCAGTGTGAACCGTCTCTGTAGGGTCCACTGGCCTTGAGATTCCTGTTGAAACAGCAATGAGCCCGAGGCTCAGGTTTTTACATCCACTCTCCTGACGGGGAGTTCGCAGCATCAGCTCGGTCCAGGCTGTAAGTGATGGGGGGATGTGAGCAGAGGAGGATGCAGACGCCACCCCTGCAAGAGGCACTTCCGTGCGTGAATTTCCTCTCCTTTGGGTCCAGGCATGATCCTCTAAAGTGTGTATTTGTTACCTGCAAGGGACAGCTTGGCATAATAAGAGAGCAGGAGCAGGATGGATGGAGAGTGAAGTTCTCTTCTGGAAAAGCAGGCTACTGGGGAGACAAGTGGAGAGCGACACCAGACTATGGGGGCGAGGCTTGTGCAGGACCCCCTGTCCAGGCAGAAGAGTCTCCCTGTCCCTCAGACAATCGTCTGACTCCTCTGCTTCCCCAGTTTCTAATAATGAAATGTATCTCTGAACCAAATGCGTTTTTCTAGTTTATTTTCAAGTCAGCCAAGCACAAGTAGTAGTTGTTCCGTCGCTCAGTCATGTCCAACTGTTTGCAGCCCCATGGACTGCAGCATGTCAGGCTTCCCTGTCCTTCACCATCTCCCGGAGCTTTCTCAAACCCACGTCCATTGAGTTGCTGATGCCATCCAAGCATCTCATCCTCTGCCGAAACCTTCCCCTCCTGCCTTCAGTCTTCCCCAGCATCGGGGTCTTTTCCAGTGAGTCAGCTCTGCACATCAGGTGGCCAGAGTGTCGGAGCCTCAAGTCAGTCCTTGCAGTGGCTTCCTTCAGGGCTGATTGGTGTGATCCCCTGCTGTCTAAGGCACAAATAGATAAATTTAGTACATTCTACGGGGAGAATCTTGATAAGAGTAAAAGTACAGAATGAAAATGTGAGACTTAAGCAACCAGCGATCGTGCTCTTTGACTCTTGTAAAGATGCCAGCTTTCCTCGGTGATGTTTTAGAAATTCATGAAGCCCTGCACTGCTATCAGGAGAAGCTACTCAAAAGTACTAAGAACGGGAATTGTCATGACACTGAGGCACCCTTAACAGGTGTCCCTTACAGAACCGAAGGATGCAAACGGCACTTCTTTTTTTAGAAGCAGCAACATAAAACATTTTTGAACTTGTATGGATGGATTCAAACCCTGGAAAAACTACCATCTTTTTAAACTTGATAATTAGGGAGCTGCCACACCCCCTCCAGGGCAGCGGGATAATTCGATTTATATGCCTGCTGAATCACACGCGGACTCTCCTTTGCTTTCAGTCAAATGCATGTGTGGCCTCCAGTGGCTGTTAACGCAGATGAGAAATGCTGCCTCTGAGCGAAGATCAGCGCCTCGTGGATGTGTCTGCTGAGGGTCTGATCTTCCCGTGGCTGAGCCCGCGGCGGGCTGGTCCTCCCCTGCCTCGTAAGACTCTGGCCGTTAAATGTTCTCCTGGTGTCGTGATGCTCTCTGGGCTGGCGGGCGCCAAGGCCACCGGTCCCCCGACTCAAAACAAAGACTGATTTGCCTGCTTAAGTCCCCCAGCCTCTAACAGTCAGTAAATCTTTGTTGGTAAATAATTGCTATCGAGCAGAGTTTTAATATAAATTTATGAGTGGTGTTTTATCACAGCTTGGGGCTGCAGCGGGCACTGAGTGATGGATTTCAGACGCCACTTACATTCATTACATTAACTTTGTAAGTTATTTAAAGCTTGTACACTTAACATTGCTTTTGGCTTTCAGTGACCTCTCGGGACCAGGCAGAGACGACACGCGGCTAATAGAGAGGCAGCCGAAAAGATAATTCTACTCTTTGCTCCACAGTAGAAAACGGTCCTTGAGCCAAGAAAGCAAGTAATGTCTGCCTGGAGCCTGAGATTTTGGTTGTAGATCATTTAAAAAAAAAAATCAGCCTTTTTGGGGCATCAAATAACAAAATGATAACAATTAGATCAGCATTTACCATTTCCAAGTAAGAGAAGAGGAATATTTGAAATGGGACAAAGCCCGTACATTTCTTGCTGTGCAGACAGGCCAAAGATGTTAAAGCTTTGCAGTTGGTCTAGAGGTGAAATGATTGACAGGGAGGTGGCCTTGCGTCCGGTTTTGAGTACAGACTACTGCTCCTGGCTGCTGTGCTGCAGCGGTTATCTACTGCCAGGGATTAGCTCACATCAGAGCGGTTTAAAGCAGTAGCCACTTTCTTATTGCTCACAACTCTGTGGGTCAGGAATCTGGAGCAGGGATGTTGGAGACAGCTCATCTCTGCCCACAAAATGCCTTCTAGGGCTGGGGTGTCCTTGCTGATTCCCTCACTCGAATCTGGTGTCCCAGCAGACATGGCTCCTTTAGCAGGGGGTTGATGCCCACTGGTCAGTGGTGATTGCCCCACAGATGAGACCCACATTCTCCCCTGAGTGGTTTCGGAGTCTCTGCCTCCTCACTGTCTCCCTAGCAATAAGGTCCAGTTTCTTTTAAGGGTGCTAGGGCTCCCAAGGGCATAAAAACAGGAGCTTGCTAGGCCTCCTTCAGGCTTTGGCCAGAATAACAGCATCACTTCTGGCACATTCCATTGGGTAAATTGAGCTGGGTTTTTGAGGGTCATCTTTGGAGACTGACTATTTCAGTCTTCCGGGATTTTGCACCTGCAAAATACCCTCACCCTGATCCACAGAGTCTCATTCCATATGGCATCAGGCTTCCATGCAAGATTGTCGTCCAGGTCAGGCGTGCATGTGGATGAGGCTCCTGGGATAGAATCCTTTCCCTCTGAAGACCAGGCACTCGAGAGATCAGTTATGTCACACACACGCATATTCACACAGCACTGACGCAGGGCCGGGAGAGCCACAGCTGATCCCTTATTCACAAAAGGAGGAGAGGGATAGGGCCCCTGAAGCCGTTTCTGGTCCCCAGCAGTTCTGGGCCCAGCCGGGCACCCAGTCTGCCCTGCTCTGGGCAGCGGGATGTTACGCTCCCAGCGGCATCCTCCTTGGTCCTGGTCTCTCTGAGTCGACCTTCCTCCATAACAAGTACCCTGTGTTCATAGCTACGTAGCTTCCTCAGCCTGCTTCCTGCCATACTTGAGTTGGAAGCCCAGAAACTCCTTTCATTTTGAAACTTCTCTGTGCTTTTTAGTCCAAAGTGGTGTAATTCTTAAAAAAGCCTCATGGGTGTCTTTTGTATCAAATTACAAATTCCATCCTTTAGACAAAGGCCAGTCTACACATCCCTGTCTCTAATCCACGGATCTTCTCTAACATGAAGGGCCTTCCTTAAATCTTTCTGAGTTCTCAAGAAGGGGGTCTGAACGGCGCACCCTGCTGGTATCTATATTTTGAAATCACGTCTCCTGGCATTCAGGGCTTCCCTGGTGGCTCAGGTGGTAAACAAGCTGCCTGCAATGCAGGAGACCTCAGTTCAGTCCCTGGGTTAGAAGATCCGCTGGAGAAGGGAATGGCAACCGACTCCAGTATTCTCGCCTAGAGAATTCCATGAGCAGAGGAACCTGGTGGGCTACAGTCCATGGGGTCACAAACAGTAGGACCTGAATTAGCAGCTAACAATTTCACGATTCACTCCTAGCATTCTCTGGATCCGGTCTTTGATCTGAGGCCAGTTCTGATTCTCAGAGGTTTTTGCTGGAGAAGAAGCTGAGACTGAGATACCTTTTTTCTCATGGTCTGGTCCAGCAAGGTTTTGAAACATTTTTTCTAAATCTGCTTGAAAACTACCTCGAGTCCCTCTCCCTCCTTCAGGCTCAGCTGCGCAGGCAGCGTGCCTGGCATTCTGCTCTCAGCCAGGTCCGTCCGGGGGTTCACTGGGCGCCCTGGCTGTGCTGCACCTTCCCGCAGGGAGCAGGTCTGCTAACTGTCCATCTGGCCAGTGCACGGCTCCGCCCCCTTTCTCCAGCCTCAGGGAGCATCTTCCTCGTGGTCCTTCCAACTGCTTCGTCCCACCGGCCTCCATCTGCTGCCTGATTCCAGGCCAGGGCCACGTGTCTTTGACTTTGGTTACTGAAGTGCCAGATGCTGCTTCTGTGTTTCTAATCTGTGCATAGGGCTTCCCTGGGGGCTCAGACAGTGAAGCGCCTGCCTGCAATGTGGGAGACATGGGTTCGATCCCTGGGTTGGGAAGGTCTCCTGGTGGAGGAAATGGCTACCCACTCCATACTCTTGCCTGGAAAATTCCCTGGACGGAGGAGCCTGGTGGGCTACAGTCCATGGGGTCCAAAGAGTCGGACACAACTGAGCGACTCCACTTCTTCATGTGCATAGTGCTCTCCTCCAAAACTTGTGTCTGTTAGTCGCTCAGTCGTGTCCGAGTCTTTGGGGCCCCATGGACTGTAGCCCACCAGCCTCTTCTATCTGTGGAATTCTATGGCTCAGGACTATGGACAGAGCACAGCGTGGCTTCTTGTTCAGAGCTCCCCAAAGCAGAAGCTGTCAGAATTTCTTTCCATTTAAACCCAATGTAGGGGGCATCACTTCAGCTGCTTCTGGGTAAACTGAGTCTCAGGCATCCCCCAGTCAGTGTGGGATAATTTACACAGGGGCAGGAATAACACGAAGCCTAGTGCATATTGGAGTTATCTTGAGATCAGCTACCAAGCTGGCTGTGTGCCTTGGGTAAGCTACATACCCTCTGTGTGCCTCAGTGGCCTCGTCTATAAAATGGGGATAATCAAAGCAATTACCAGCAGGTGGTAATAAGCTTTCGGGGGTGGGGGAGGTAATTCTTAACTTGTGAGGCTCATAAAGCAGCATCTGGCTCGCAATGAGCCCAATATTGTTTCAAAGTAAAAATTTTTTTAAAACAGATGCATAAGCCATACAGGAGTCAAATAAAACATTAACCGTAATTGACGTCTACACTGGGGTAGATGGTCAGTGAGAAACAGTCTGAAGCAGGAAATTGTTTTTACATGTACAAAAGTGGCATCTGAAAGATAGACCGAGGATACATTTTGACATTCCGCCGTGCGGCTTTGCCCTGGGTCACACAGGATCAAAGGGACTTAGGATCAGCAGGACCGTCTACCTCGCCAAGGGGGGCTGCCCGCCCGCATTCTCCGGCAGAACGCCTTCCGGCCTCTGTCATCTTCTCACTGGTGGGATCACGGCTTCACGTCCTTCAAAAGTTTAAAATGAACTATTTATAGGGTTTTCCGTTTCCTTGGCGCTTAGAGTAGAAGTGTGTGAGTTCAGGAAGGCAGAAGCCCCGGGGGATCCAATCTAGGGGCTCAGCCAGATGCGGTGAGGGGCCTTCTGGCATGTTTGAGCATCGTGGTTCACTGGTAGAAGTTTGTCCTAAAAGGAGGCTGGGTTCTCCCCCTTTGGCGCTTTGGGGGGATCCTACTGTGTTCAGAGGAGAGACAGAGCATGTCAGAGCACTGGAACCTTTTCTTCCAGGGGAGTTGGGGGCTAAGGCCAGGCGTGGCTATGTGGCTGTGTGATACCTTACTGGACCTTGGTAGCAACTAACCTTGGTCCCTGGAAGTCAGGGTATGCTGGGACAGCCTCCCCTCCAGACTTACAGACCAACCCCCCCAACCCCCGCCCCTCTGCACCATCTCTGCTCAGCCGTGGGCCCCTGCTCGGGCAGCCTCTAGGGATCTAGACGCTCGCTGTCCCCAGGGATGCTCAAGCAGGGTGGGCTCAGGCAGGGATCCTGCACAAAAGCTCATCTCACAGATTCGGGACTGAATGGCTCAACTTTCAGAGCCTCTTGAGAGTCTCCTATTCTGTGATTCCCACTTGATACAAATTGCTCTTTAAAAAATCAGTGTTCAGAATTAATTTAAGGAAAAAAAAAAAAAGAAGAAGCAACAGGAAATACGTCTTGAATCCACTGAAGCTGTTGCCTGAGTCTCCTCATTTGAAGTCCGATAAGCCTCTGATTACATAAGTGCGTCCTGCTTGCTGCCCCCAAAGCCCTGACTTCCTACCGTGGTTCATCCTGTTTTTCAGGATGGGACTCTCTGTATTGTTTTTGGGGAGACCACGAGCGTGCTGGCTTCCCCTGGTGTTGTGGCCGACCTTTTCTAAAGGCTCACATGTGTATATGCGCGAGTGGACTCTGGCGTCTAGAGCTGTGGGCACTGATCCAGGACTCCCCTTCCGGGAAGTGAAAGGCCGCGGATGGCCGTCGTCTGGGTGATAGATGGAGGTCCCACGAGGCCCGCTGTGAATCCAGTGCCTTAGTCCAGACTCCATGCTGCCTCCTACTGACTCTTGGCACGAGGCCACAAACACAGAGGTGCCTGCCTCTGACCTGCCCATGTGTTGGGTTTGGCCTGAATTACATGCAGATGGTGTATAAACCATTTCCAACATTCTAAAATAAGGAGCTGTCCCTGAAGCTCCAGTTTTTCTTTTTCTCTTGACTCATCAGGAGATCTGGAAACGCAGACACATACTTTGGGTTCCCTGCACAGTTCAGGGAGGCCGTTCCTGGAAGGGTGGCCTCATTGGGCCTCGCTGAACCTCCATCAGGAGATGTGACCTTCTCCCCTCGCAACCGCACTGACCACCCCTTCCTGGAATTTTTTAGTAGCCTTGATAGTTGCTTCCATAAATTCTTCATCGTGGTCTCCCCTCTCTCAAGGACACTCAGCGTTTAAGACATTCTCAGGGTACTCAAGATTCAGCAAACAGAAACCCCTTCCTCTGGGTGAACGTGCAGTAGATTTTACGGGGCACATTTGAATCTGTTCCTGTTAGAAGGGTGCTTGTCATTTCTTTCACTGTGTGAATATGAAATACCAGTACCAATTGGCCAGTACCACCCCTCAGGAGAGGAATCAGACCTGAATGGCTGCCAGGATCCTGGATGACCCACCTCTCTCGGGCTGGGGATTTGTGCCAGGAAAGAAGGAGCTGGTACTTTGGGACTGAAGGCTTTGGGCGGAGCCGTGGCAGGGACACTGGTAGGCTTGACCGTGGTGGTCATTTCCAGGTCTGAACTTAGCAGCCCACGGTGCTAACGGCAGGAGTGGAGAGGGCAGGGTGGCTGGTCATCAGCTAACGAGCGCCCTCACCTCTGTGGTCAGAGTTCATGTCCAAACCAAGGGAGCCATAATAGCAGCTGCCCCCATCCTGCTGCTGATGGGAGGTGAGTGAGCGAGAGAACGCGGCGATGCTTAGAAATGCGTCGGCACATGCTCAGGTCGCTTAAAGAAACGTGTGCCTTACCTGGTCCACCTCTGCCCAGACGGGCATCCGGGCGGCCCCGACGGTGTACATGTGCTGTGTGGAGCCAGTTCAGTCCAGTTGGTGTCTGATGGGGGGATAATACACCCAGCTGGGGCCAAGGCTGAAGGACGGAAATAAGGCTCCAAGCAGGCCAGGGTGGTCTTCAGTTCAGTTCAGTTCAGTTGCTCAGTTGTGCCCGACTCTTTGCGACCCCATGAATCGTAGCACGCCAGGCCTCCCTGTCTATCCCCAACTCCTGGAGTTCACTCAGACTCACGTCCATTGAGTCCGTGATGCCATCCAGCCATCTCATCCTCTGTCGTCCCCTTCCCCTCCTGCCCCCAATCCCTCCCAGCATCAGAGTCTTTTCCAATGAGTCAACTCTTCGCATGAGGTGGCCAAAGTACTGGAGTTTCAGCTTTAGCATCATTGCTTCCAAAGAAATCCC
>SJYC01092222.1:0-12943 GCA_006408675.1 Madoqua kirkii | reverse complement strand
CCAAATGAAGGATTTTGCGTTAAATTCTATTTTGATAATATATCTCAGTGTTCTTTTAGCTAATTTTTTTTTACAGAATAACCCTTTATTTTTCAGTCTATATGGTGTTCTTATAGTTATTTTTTTGTTTGTTTTTTTTTTTATTAAAGTAGTATTTTAAATGGGAGTAAAAAGACAGGAGCAAGTAGTCAAAAAGAAAGAAAAAAAATCTATCTGAAAATCTAGACTAAAAGAAACTATAGCAAGGCTACATACAAACAAGCTCCATTCCGAGAGCGTATTCACAAGTCCAGGTTGTTAGTAAGTCCCACAGAGTTAGAGTTAGTTAGCTCAGATAGCCCGCTGGCACAGTCGGCCTTACAGGAGGGTACTCTAATAGTTTGTGGGCTTCCCAGGTGGCTCTGTGGTAAAGAATCTGCCTGCCGATGCAGGAGACGCAGCAGATGCTTGTTCAGTTTGGGTTGGGAAGATCCCATGGAATAGGAAATGGCAACCCACTCCAGCATCCTAGCCTGGGAAATTCCATGGGCAGAGGAGCCTGGCGGGCTACAGTCCATGGGGTCACAAAGAGTCAGACACGGCTGAGGTTTATAATACATTTCTCCCAAAAATACATAAAAAACACAAAATAATGCGGAAGGCCTTTGTAACCTTACAGTACAGTCCCGTGCAGAGCACAGAGGCGCAGCACAACCGCTGGCACTCCAGCAGCGCCAGCCGTGCCAGGCTGCTTCCAGACACCCTGGGCTTGGAGTGCAGGTGCTGCCCGGCTGAGCGCTCCACAGCAGTGCTCAGTGAAGCGCCGAAAGCACAGCCACTCGCAGAGGATGCACGCACGTGGCAGCACACACCAGGCGCGCGAACAGCAACGTGACTGGGCATGTGAGCTCACAGTTGCATCTTAGGAAGTCTGCAACTTGACAGACCGTTTGTAGGGAACTCACTGTGCATCGAAACCCAGGGTCAGCTTGAGCAGCTGAGAACAACGAAACCAAGAGCTGGATGCATGCCAGTTTGTAGGAGGTTCGTTTTCTCTGTGTGATAAACGTCTCTTATCCTGGTGGTTTATATAAGGTAGAGGAAAAGACACGTAATTTCATCATTGGGAGAAATGTAGACATTCTACCCATGGGAGCTCTTTAAGAAAGCTTTGGTAAAACCTGAAGACGGTTGTAATGGCTCTCCCAGCACAACACATTCCATGAACCCTGCGTGACGTTTATCTGCCTTCTCACAGGTGTATGCGTGAATATATAGTATCAGCTGGTTGTTTGACTCTATACAGTATTAAGCACAACAACATTAAGCCTTTAATTTTAAGTACTTCTTGAAAATTGTTCTGTGATTAATGAGAAATTAAACATGCCGAAGAGAATGTACTTCTCCCAGATACCCCTAAGAAAGGCGGCTGCTCACATTGTGAGCTGTGTCCTCCTAGCTGTGTCCACAGTCTGCTCCTTTGCCTCTGCTGGCCTGCAGCCCCTTTGGGTACACAGCGTGCTCCCTGCTCTCCTAGACGACACCAGATCTCAGGCACCTGCCTGTGCCAACAAACACACCTCGATGCCACCACCTTAATAGTTACATAACATCCGTCCTGCATGTGTGCCCCAACGGACTGAGCCGACATTGGCGAGCTAACTTACTTTCTCCTTGGTTTTTACTCTTCTAAGTCACTCTGATCAGCGTCCTCGTTTGACACCTCTGTGCCCACATCCATGTCCTGCAGACACATTCCCAACCATAGCCTTCCTGAGTTGAGGAGGGTGTGCCTCGATGGGCTCTGGGTATAGGCTGCCGAACTCCAGGAAAGACGGTATCAGTTCGTCTCCTCTGGCTTTTTCCCGCCCTGTGCTCTCAGGAACATGTCCCGTGTTGGTTTTTTTTAACTTTTGAATAGGATAGGTAACAAACGGTGTCCTCGCTGTGTGCCTCACTGTCTGGAGTGAATCTGCTTCCAGGGCTTCCCTGGTGGCTCAGCTGGTAAAGAATCCACCCGCAGTGCAGGAGAGCTGTTCGATCCCTGGGTTGGGAAGACCCTCTGGAGTAGGGAATAGCGACCCACTCCAGGATTCTGGAGAACTCTATGGACTCTATAGTCCATGGGGTCACAAAGAGTCGGACACGACCGAGTGACTTCCACTTTGACCTTCATAGTCCCTCGCAGGTGCTTGGAGTGGCTGTGTCCTAGTCTTAAGTTATCGGGAGCTGCTGACCCCCAGCGGCTGAGTTAGCCTGACATTCTTTGGTTCCAAACAGGAAGAGGAATTACCTTTCTGAAAGCCTTTGCAGTAGGACCAGTAACAAATGGTATCCTCCCCATGTCATTTGCCGGCTGGGGTGAACTGTCCTTTTCCCTCTGGTCTTCCAACAGTGGCTTTCCCTCTCACAACCAAGCTCTGGGTGGACATTTAGAGGGCTGTGAGTTTCAGGGATATTTCTTGGCAGGTGCCTGGAATGTTCTGGTCTAAGGTGTTCAGAACCACACGTGCCCAGCGTGACTTCCCCAGTGGCTCAGGAGCAGAGACTCTGCCTGCAGTGAAGGAGATGCAGGAAGCGGAGGGTCGATCCCTGGTTCAGGAGGATCCTCCGGAGGAGGGCGTGGCAGCCCACTCCAGTACTCTTGCCTGGAGAGTCCCGTGGACAGAGGAGCCTGGTGGGCTACAGTCCATGGGGGTCACAAGGATTCAGACACGACTGAGCGACTGGACGCACATAACAGGTGCCCAGTGGCTGAGTTAGTCTTGTGTGTTCTGTGGTCCCAGACAGGAAGATGTGTCAGGGGGATGTCCACGGGCAGAATCCTGATTTCCTGAAACAAGAAAATCGGAAGCATTCAGATATGGTGCTACTTTAGGCCCCAGAGGTCTATATCGTGGAGAATGGCCCAATTATTTGAGTCTGGAAAATTTCAAAAGGGGATGGAACTAATGGTCTCAGATACGAGTCACGCTGTAACACTGGCTTCCAAGGTAAGGGGTGTTACGGGAGAAAGACCACCAAGATTATTGGCCGCGTGTGGTGGAGACCTAAGTGTCCAGAACTGGGGAGCTCTTGTCCAGGTTGGTAGCTTCTGACTTCCACACTGTCTGCCACCCACCTCTTACTGGTCACAGAGCAGGGGACCCACACTGGTCTCAAATAGCAGATCCTACAACCCATGACTGCTGGGAGTCACAGGAGATAACCTGGCTAACAGCCTGACGTTTTCGGAGTTTTCAACAGAGGTTGTGGTTGTCCTTGAGGGACTATCTGTGCCTGTACCCTCCTAACTTGATGATAAGATGGTTTATATATCAAAAAGGAAGCTGGCATGCTTTTATGAGGGGAGAATTTTAATCAGGTAATTAATACTCCAGTAATAGGGAGTTTTGGGGTCGAGAGCACTGAGGCTTAAGATGCATCAAACGTAGAACTCAAACAGATGTTAGGTGGACCTGCAGCAGCCCCAGCAGCCCCTTCAAAGCCAGCATTTTCCTGTTGCCCTGGGGCGCCCTTCCTGCTGGGACATTTTATTTCCTGTGCACACATGCGCTGCTCGGGGCCCCATCAGCCTGGACTGTGACTCCACCACTGGTCACCTCGGACATGATGCCCTGTTAAACCCATGAATCTGGGCCCTTTTGCATACGAGGAAGATGAACCCAAGAGGAAAGGACCGAATGTAGTCACATGGAAAACGGCCAGCGCGCTGGCTTGTCATACTGCAGTCAGATGCATCGAGTGCAGTGGGTGGCCTGCCTCAGAGAGCGCGGTCTGCACGGCCAGATGCCCCGGATCTGATTGCAGCTGATCTAGGCCGCTGTTGTGTTGGCCAGTTTAAAGTCACAGTGCTCCGCAGCGAGAGATGTCACTGCAGTGAGGAGCCTGGGCACCACTCTAGAGAGTAGTCTCTGCTCACGTCAACTAGAGAGAGCCGGGTCAGAGCAGTGGAGATCCAGGACAACCCAAAGTAAAACTAAATAAAATTTTAAAAAACTGAAGCCCCAGATGACCACACTGACCAGTGCTGCTGGACAGGGCCATCCCACAGGCCTCTCCTGCCCCCGCTTTGCTATTCTGCACCCCACCTCAGCTCCCCGGGCTGCCATCGATGGTGGTTTGCTCAGGCATCTGCTTGGACGAGATGCTCCGGCAGCATTGGGTTCTGACTTTAGCTCACTTTGGGTGCTCTGGAAGCAGGAAGCTGACCATTTCCTAAACTTGCTAAAAAAAAAATCCACACAGCTCTTGTATTTTTTAAATGTCTTCATTGGATGCCCTTTAAAAAAAAAAACAAAAAATCTCCCAGAAGAGGTCATTCATATCCTTGAGGGAAACAGATACGGTTTCCTTATTTCACAGGTGTCTATGAAAGTGTTACGTAAAGATCATCCTTTGGACAAGCTTCAGTCCCAGCAGACGTCTCACGCAGGCTAAAGTGCCAGTTTCCCCTTCCTCCGTCACATCCTTTCTAACCGTGTCTTCTTCCCAAGCCCTCAGTCGTGTCCGACTCTTTGCGACCCCATGGGCTGCTGCACGCCAGGCTTCCCTGTCCATCACCATCTCCTGGAGCTTGCTCAAACTCATGTCCATTGAGTCGGTGATGCCATCCAGCCATCTCATCCTCTGCTGCCCCCTTCTTTTGCCCTCAGTCTTTCCCAGCATCAGGGCCTTATCTAATGAGTCAGTTCTTCGCATCAGGTGGCCAAAGTATTGGAGCTGCAGCTTCAGCATCAGTCCTTGCAATGAATATTCAGGGTTAATTTCCTTTAGGAAGGACTGGTTTGATCTTGCAGTCCAAGGGACGCTCACAAGTTGGTCGGGTAGAAAACAAACTCAGCCTTTAGACAAAGCAAGCAGTGGGTGCCAGACCCCAGCTGTGCACCTGCCTGTGGAATCTTAGCAGAGCAACATGCTCTTGGAAACCGTGGCTTCAGAAACAGGCCACCAGCGGTGAAACCAGGCATCCTCAGCTTTGCAGCAGGCAGTGGGTTTGGGTAAGGCCGACCAGCCTACCGAGTGCTCGGGGTGGGTCAGCTGCCACGGAAGCTCCTGCCGATGGCCTCCCTGGATGGCTGGGCCCCATCATAACTCACTTGCCCGAGATGAATAATAGCTCAGGGCCTCAGGTGGTGGCCCCATGACATTGCTTCCAACTGGTCACCGTGGTGGTAGTTTCCCCTTCCTCCGTCACATCCTTTCCTAACCGCATCTTCTTCCCAAGCCCTCAGAGTCTGCCCAGACATGTCTTTGTGTGTTTCACCCCGAGACGCATCCTACAACAACTTATTTAAGAGCCCCAAATCCTTGGTCCCTCTGACACACAGCTCGGCCTCATTCTGGAACTTATTCAGCACAGGTGTCCCTGAACCTTCCCTGACCACAGCTAGACGTTGTTGAAGGAAGCCTTTTTACCCCAGGCATGTTTCCTGTTCTTGAAAACCCAAAACAGTCCTATTAGGGGGAAGAGACCCTCTGGGATCAGTGGAATAGAATCGCCAGCATGTGGCCAGATCATAGGTGAGATGGTCTGGGAATTAGAGAGAATGCTGACCAAGCATGGATCCTACCCGGACAGTTCCCTACAAGTTGATGCCAGTGATACCTCCGGACCCCAGATTTGCTCTCTCTGCGCTCCCGGGAGTCTCAACCCTACCCTTCATCCACTGCGACACCCCTGGCCTGTTCTGCCCTTCCCCAGAGGCCGGGAGCTGTTGGCAGTGGCTGGCTTGGCCTGCCAGGGTCCGCCTCCCTCCTGCGTTGTAGGTAGAGAGGGGGAGATGTGAGCACAGGCTGGGGAGGGAATGGTGGATTTCAGCCTAGGGACTTCCTAAAGATCGGTGGTTCTTGCACTGCCGGATGATCACTTCAGGGTGTGGGGGCAGGGGCATGCTGGTGGCGTTGCCTCCATAACTGAATCTGCGTGCCCCTGGCCTGTGGAGGAACTTGTCGTGAAGCATCAGCTCCTGCGTCCTTCCCCTTCTGCACGGGCTCAGGCCCCGCTGCTTCTTGGCGTGCCTTTTAAGGTAGACCCTGAGAAACTGGCCAGATGAAGTCTGCTCGCGAAACTCAGAGAGTCCGTTCTCTCCAGGGGATGTATGGTGGTATTGTCTTCTTAAGATCACTTGAGACTCTTTAGAGTGTGTGCTCCAAATATGCCACCAAAAACTCTTAGCAAACGGAGGCTCCTGCAGCCAGTCGGACCCCCACCCCTGCACCCCACCCCAAGATTGGTGCTGCCGGGTGGGATGAGTCTCACGGTAAGACAAAAACCTGGATTCAGGGGGAAAAAAACCAGTTGATTGGATTCCTTTCTTTCTTTCTCAAGATGCTGTTATTAAGTAGAACCTAGAATGCTGCTGTTGTTACATGGAGCCTGGAGCGCAGTTTAGTGGCACGTGGGGAACTCAACCAAGGCAACGAGGGGGGAACTCAGCCAAGGCAGCGAGGCCGCTTTGGCTTTGTGGGCACTCCGAGCAGAGTGTCCGACTGCCCTGGTTTTTCCTAAGATGCGGGGCGGTCAGTGCCAAAATCGCAGGAAGCCTCAGGCAACTGGGACAAGTTGGTCACCTGCCCTTAGGGACTGACCAGCTTCACTGCTCCTTCATCTCCACGTGGTATTTTGCACAGACAACCCTAAATACGTAAATAAGACTGAAACGGTAAAAAGCAAGCTGTTGACGTCTGCTGTGGCCCTGTGGTCTATATATTTTTTTGATTCTCGGAACCCTATACAACTATAAGACCTTTAAAAAGCTTGACCCTCTTGGAGGAGACACGTCTGAGCGTCCCAAGGTTTCCTGACACTTGGCTGGGTTGTGGTCTGAGTGGGTGAAGGGCTGCTGGTTCTGAGAGCCTTGGATTCACTCTCTGTGGACTTGAACGTGAGCCCTTAAGCAGCACCTTGATGGGAAAGTGGAGGGGATAATGAGAAAGAACTTGGACCCTCGGGGCCGCACACTTCAGCACCGCCACCCATTCATCTTCCATGTCAAGGGCCCTGCCGTCCAGGGTGCGGCTGAAATTACTGCTGACAAGGCTGTGCGCCGGGCATTCCTAAGTGGACCCATAAGAGTTCACTCAGGGCTGCAGGTTGAACCAAGGACTCTACAGTGCCCTGGCCAGGAAGGTTCCCCTGGCTTCCTCCTGAGCACAAGTGGCTGGCTGACACAGCTGACCAATGTGTACTCGAGGTGCTCACCGTTTTGGAATCCTCTTTCCTGGATTTCTTTCTCATTCCACGTGCCGCCCGAGTGAGAAGCCGCTGGGCTGCAGTCTCTTGCCCCTGCCCTGCAGAACCGGACACTTCCTTCTCACAGGACCTTCCTTCCTCATCAAGTGGCTTAGACGTTCCATTTCCACGCAGCCTTTGCTTCTGTATGCCATTGACATTTCTTTGTTTTTTCCTCCCATGGACTCAGACTCTGAATTATCATCAGAATGCTGATTTCAACAAGTTTCTAGTTTCAAAATCATAGAGGGAAGGGGAATCTACTTTTTCTTTTTTTTTGCAGATGCCGAAATAGCAAAAAGATGTGAGATGCTTTCCAGAGCAGGCATTCTTCTCAAAAGAAATATTTCAAGGTAAAAAGAAAGATAACCTTTTGCTGTAAGAGAGGCAGCTCTTGCCCGTAACCACTGCTGGTAACTGTCGTTTTAAAATGACACAACCCTTGGCATTCTCTGGCAGTCCAGTGGTTAGGACTTTGCGCTTCCACTGCCGAGGACCCGGGTTCGATCCCTGGTTGGGAATGAAGATCTACAAGCCACAGGGCATGGCCAAAAGTAAATAAAATGACTCATCTTTGCATAAAATCAAGACATTTAACTGGATGACTGAGGATTCCCAGAGAACCCCTCTGGCCAGCTGCACGCGCCCGTGCAGGTGCAGCCCCTCCTCTTGAGGTGGTGAATTGAGTTACACTTGGAAGAACTCTGCCTTGGTCTCCCCAGAATGTTGCAGGAGCCAGACTGCAAGGCTGGGCAGACAGAATCCAAGCCTGGATCTCCAGATGTGGAAACTCTGAGTCATGGGAGACTGCTAACCCCGAGAAGACAGGCCTCCCTTTCCTCCTGCGAAGACGATGTTGGCGGGTCCTGGCCGTGTCGCACTGCAGCAGTCTGCCTGCTTCATCCTGCGATGGACGGTTACCGGGTCCTGCTGTCCCCAAACAAGCCATGGTGCCAGAAGCAGTCCTCAGTCTGCACTCTCCTCTCCTGTCTGGCTTCATTCCAGTCTGATGTCCATCGTGCAGGTGGACCTTCCTGCTCGTCCTCCACAGGAGGTGCTCCCTGGCTCCTCCTGAGGACTGTGCCCTGTGCCCTGTCTGCCCAGGGCTCGTGTGGGCTCAGCGCGCAGGCCACCACCGCAGAGGCGCCTTGTGGCCAAGCGCAGGGCCGCACCGGGGCATCGTGTTGAGCCTTTGCCCCTAGACGGCCTGGGTTCCAAACCTATGCTTGGTAATCCTGGCTCTGCCTTAAAAATCCTGGAGAGATTGGAACGGAGGAAACCACCCATGTTACACAGCTTAGAGCCGCCCCCCAACAAAGGTGAAGTCGCTCAGTCGTGTCCGACTCTTTGCGATCCCATGGACTATAGTCTACCAGGCTTCTCTGTCCATGGAATTTTCCAGGTTAAGAGTACTAGAGTGGGTTGCCATTTCCTTCTCCAGGGGATCTTCCTGACCCAGGGATTGAACCCAGGTCTCCTGCATTGCAGGCAGACGCTTTACCCTCTGAGCCACTAGGGAAGCCCCGTTCTCTCCCGACCCTGACATAAACCTGTCGGGACAAAACCCACACACAGGGGCGTGATACCGATACCACAGAATCTTAGCTCAGTACTGGACCCCCCAGGTGGCCCTAGTGGGAAAGAGATCCTGCCAGTGCAGGAGATGCAGGAGACTCAGGTTCGATCCCTGTGTCAGGAAGATCCCCCTGGAGGAGAGCATGGCAACCCACTCCAGTAGTCTTGCCTGGAGAAGCCCATGGACAGAGGAGCCTGGTGGGCTACAGTCCATGGGGCCTCAAAGAGCTGGACATGACTGAGCAACTAACTTTCACTTCACTTACACACACAGCATAAAATTTACCTTCTTTGCCCTTTCTAAGCATATAGTTCA
This sequence comes from Madoqua kirkii, assembly GCA_006408675.1. Lineage (NCBI taxonomy): Eukaryota > Metazoa > Chordata > Mammalia > Artiodactyla > Bovidae > Madoqua > Madoqua kirkii. The sequence continues at coordinate 3,839 of SJYC01092222.1, read as the reverse complement.
GGACTGAGAAGGCTATTCATCATGTTGTACAACAGTCACCTTCATCCATCTTTGGGATGTTTTCGTCTTGCAAAAGTTTGATAGTCCTGCCCCTGTTAAACGCTAACTCTGAGTTCCCCTTCCCCCAGCCCCTGGCAGCCACCTTCCATTGTTCTGATTCTATGACTCTGGCATCAATAGAATCATGTAGTGTTTGTGTTTCTGTGGCTGGGCTTTCCCTTAGCCTCCTGCCTTCGAGGTTCATCCATGTGGCAGCATTTCTCTCCTTTTTAAGGCTGAGTAATGATCCACTGTATATACATACAGTACCATTGGGTACGTACATCCCACAACTCAACCAGCCTCAGATCAGTATTTGTGGGAGAAAAACAAAATCCAGAGTTCCAAAAAGCAAAAACTTGAATTTCTCACATGCTAGCAACTATTTACATAGCATTGTATCATATTAGGTATTAGAAATAATCAAGAGATGATTTACAGGAAGATAAAGATTACAGGGGCTTCCTTGGTGGCTCAGCTGATAAAGAATCCACCTGCAGTGCAGGAGACCTGGGTTTGATCCCTGGCTTGGCCCAGTCCTCCGGAAGAGGGCATGGGAACCCATTCTAGTATTCTTGCCTGGAGAATCCCATGGACAGAGGAGCCTGGCAGCTACAGTTCCTGGGGTCACAAAGAATTGGACACGACCGAGTGACTAAGCACAGCAGTGTGTGTAAGTTATGTGCAAATACCCTGCCGTTTTATATCAGGGCCCTGAGCGTCTGTGGATTTCGTTGTCACTGGGGGTCCTGGAACCCGTCCCCAGTGTGTGCACCACATTCTGTGTGCCAGCATAAAATTTACCTTCTTTGCCCTTTCTAAGCATATAGTTCAGGACTGAGAAGCTATTCATCATGTTGTACAACAGTCACCTTCATCCATCTTTGGGATGTTTTCGTCTTGCAAAAGTTTGATAGTCCTGCCCCTGTTAAACGCTAACTCTGAGTTCCCCTTCCCCCAGCCCCTGGCAGCCACCTTCCATTGTTCTGATTCTATGACTCTGGCATCAATAGAATCATGTAGTGTTTGTGTTTCTGTGGCTGGGCTTTCCCTTAGCCTCCTGCCTTCGAGGTTCATCCATGTGGCAGCATTTCTCTCCTTTTTAAGGCTGAGTAATGATCCACTGTATATACATACAGTACCATTGGGTACGTACATCCCACAACTCAACCAGCCTCAGATCAGTATTTGTGGGAGAAAAACAAAATCCAGAGTTCCAAAAAGCAAAAACTTGAATTTCTCACATGCTAGCAACTATTTACATAGCATTGTATCATATTAGGTATTAGAAATAATCAAGAGATGATTTACAGGAAGATAAAGATTACAGGGGCTTCCTTGGTGGCTCAGCTGATAAAGAATCCACCTGCAGTGCAGGAGACCTGGGTTTGATCCCTGGCTTGGCCCAGTCCTCCGGAAGAGGGCATGGGAACCCATTCTAGTATTCTTGCCTGGAGAATCCCATGGACAGAGGAGCCTGGCAGCTACAGTTCCTGGGGTCACAAAGAATTGGACACGACCGAGTGACTAAGCACAGCAGTGTGTGTAAGTTATGTGCAAATACCCTGCCGTTTTATATCAGGGCCCTGAGCGTCTGTGGATTTCGTTGTCACTGGGGGTCCTGGAACCCGTCCCCAGTGTGTGCACCACATTCTGTGTGCCCGTTCATTTGTGGGGCGACACTTGGCTTCCTTCCTTCCTTGGCTACTGCGAATGTTGTTGTTGCTCAGTTGCTGGGTCCTATCTGGCTCTTTGTGACCCCCATGGGCTGCAGGGACACCAGGCTTCCCTGGCATTCACTATCTCCCGGGAGTTTGCTCAAACGCGTGTCCACTGAGTCTGTGATGCTGTCTAACCATCTCATCCTCTGCCACTGCTTCTTCCTTTCGCCTTCAGTCTTTCCCGGCATCCGGGTCTTCTCCAATGAGTCCGCTCTTCACATCAGGTAGCCAGAGTATTGGAGTTTCATAGGTGTGCAAATATCTCTTTGGAGCCTGAAGTTTTAATGTTAAAAACTACCAAGTGGGAGAGCTGTTGAGAATAGCTGAATTTAAAGATGCCTGACGTTAACCAAGGCCCTGGTTGAGAAATACTGCAGAGAAACTGGCTGGGCCCTTCATGATCAAGGTGGGTTCTGGAGGCCTAATAACTCGCATGATGGTCTAGAACCCACGTGGTGTGAAAACACCCACCCACCCCTGCCCACGTGGGCTCTCTGTGTTTGCCGAGTGCCCTCCGAAGGTGAGGGAAGCTGTCCCTCTCTGTTCTTCGGGTAGCCTGGGAAATACTTCTGTCATTCATTCGAGTTTCAGATAGTATGAGAAATCATTTCTCCTGTGTATCAAGACTTTCAGACCCATGGAATGACACCACCACAATAGAATAAATATTTTCAGGAAATAGCTACAACTATTGTTGGCAGGAGGAACCACTGAAAAACTGACACCTTTTATACATACACAGAAATGTTAGATTCTTTATCAAAGACTGCTCTAAGGAATTCCTCATTTATTTATTTAGCCCTCAGGGTTTGAAAGTGTTTAGATTTACAAGGGGAAAAAATGGCCCAAATGCTGGCTCACCATGGTACACTTTGTCTTGATGTTGAGAACAGGGTGACCGTAAGTAGCTCAAGATCAGAGAAAGTCTTCCCGTCTCAATAGAAATTAAGCTATCAGATAGGGTAGACTGTGTCTAACTTGCTTTTTTTCCTACATCGAAAAACTCTCCTGCCTTCTTGCCTTAACACAACAACAAAAAGTATATATATGTTTTTATAATAGCTTGTGAGTTTGAGTAAAGAGTCTAGAGGAATCCATGGGACGTTGCCTTATCAGTACATAGCATATTTCATCCTTGTACCCAATCTGCAGGGCTTCCCAGGTGATGCAGTGGTAAAGAATCTGCCTGCTAATGCAGGAGATGTGGGTTCAGTCCCTGGGTGGGGAAGATCCCCTGAGGAGGAAACGGCAACCCCCTCCAGTATTCTTGCCTGGAGAATCCCATGGACAGAGGAGCCTGATGGGCTGCAGTCAGCGAGGTTGCAAAAGAACTGGACACATCTTAGCAAGTAAAACAACAACAGCAACAACTCTCCGCATAACTGTGTTTTCCGCTGGGGCCCTGTGAGGGCTGTTAATTGTGGCTGGAAATCCTTACCAAAGGTAGCTAAGTCAAATCCATCCATTTTCTTCACTGGCAGCAAGTCACTGTGGAGAACTCTCAGTGGGAGAGCACGGACGTGGGGGCAGCGCGGGAATGTTCTTTCCCTGCTGCCAAGAGATGGGGTTTCATCATTAGACTTTACAAATGTGCGCTGCTCCGGTTCTAACCCAGTTGCCGGCCGGTTGCTAAGGTGTTGGGAGGAAGGGAGCGATGCAGACTCAGAGGATGGCTCCTTCTCAGGTGTGCCTGTGGCCCCAAATGGAAACCAATCAAGGTGCGATTTATGTTCATTAAGTGCTTGTCAAAACTGAAAAATTTTCTAATCAACAGCAATCTAGCGGCGTCCCCGTCGATGGCTGGGAGTGCCGCCTCTGCCGCAGCGGCTATTTGCCTGTTACAACTCTAGGCTAAGAATCCGCTGATGATTACATTAGGCTAAGCTGCGAAGTAAATGAACCGTATCTTATTTAGGTGCCGAGAGCTTCAGTGTAGTCCTGCCCCGCAGGGCACTTGATGGCGTTTTATAGCTTTAGAATTGGTGCAGCTTCCCATTGGCTGCAGGGCGCTTGCCTGTCATGCCTTTGAACTCAGTAAGCAAGGGGAAGGGGGCCTTTTGTTTCTCTCCTGTATTTTTC